>LLKJ01003653.1:0-13472 GCA_002242865.1 Clarireedia sp. CPB17
GGGATGGGCTGGGGTTTGGGTGGAGAGAGTGATTGGGTGGATAGGTGCGGGAGTCAGGTTGATGGGTACTGGTTAAGGTAATGAATGGGGACGGCCGGGGGAGGGGAGAATTTCCAGGGCTTGCTTGCTTGCTTGCTGTTCATGGGTGTGGTTGTGGATGGGGATGAGGATGTGGATGGGGTGGTTAGCTGGTGGGTGGATACTGGCTTGGGGCTTGGGAAGCGTGGATGGGCGAGTGGATGATTGGACCGGTGGATGTGGACATGCACGACAAACCGAATGGGATTTGGTCGAGTGGGTTTATCATAGTGCTTACCTAGCTTGAAGGTTCCCTTAGTGCAGTGGGCGAGTAGTGGGTGGTCAGATACTGATTAGGGATAGGATAGGATACGATAGCATGATATGGAGGACTGATAGCTACTAGTTTTTCTCTCTATGTGGAGGAGGAAGAAGCAAGCAAAGAAGCAGGGCTTCGAATGGAGCACCTAGATGTAAAAAGAAAACCTGCCAGCCGGCCTGCAGCTGAGAACCAAGTGATGTCAAGAATAAGACTTTTCCTAACGTTATGCGTATGTACATTAACGCACGCGCATTTTGCATTGCATATACAGTGGACACACATCATGTAGGTCATTTTTGGGGTCGCGCAACTCATGTCACTTCTTCAGGTGTGCATCACGATGCGGTATAACATCATATCATATCACATATTGGCATGTATGATTGACCGCACAACGAAGCGAGCACTGGATAGGCGGATGTATGGAGTAGTTAGGAAAATTTTAACGCCTTGCAGCTTGCTTTTTTTTTTCGCCATCAAGTCAGGAAGTCATGCTACGCACGCACGTACGTACGGAGCTGGAAAACCGCATCGGTGAGGAGGAGGGAAGTCGATCGAGCAAATCATTGCCTGCGATGTCTAAATGCCCCATACCGTTGGTTTGCTGTATGCCAGTGATTAGTTTGGTGGACTTGGTATAGTGAGACGGAGACGGTTACGAGGTCGGAAGCGTGTTGCATATGCGGGTCATTGTCTGGGCCGGCCTCGTGCTGGTTGTGGTGCTGGTGCTCGCTGGTAGGTAGGCAGGTAGCTGCTATCTGGACGCCTCATCTGTCTGTGCCCGGGCCGGTGGGGACTTGGTTGATTGATAGGCGGTGTATTCCATGATTGTACAACCTCAGATCTGGTCGCCTTGTATGGACGGAAAATACAGCGTGGGACCGATGGTCGGAGAATTGTGGGTGTGAGATGGGTTGGTATGAATCGTGTCTGGTAATTACGCTGGAGGTCACATAAGATGGGGTTTGTATGAGATGAATGGAAAGCCCTATTTCGATTTATCAAATATTGCATTGCACCGCATCGTCGTGTATAAACGAATGGTAGGTTGTGTTGAGAAGTGGTAGCTGAGAATCACATGGGACAAATGGCACAGAATAGACGCCAACACCTTACATACGGCATGCACAGTGAACGCTGGGCGGAATTTTGACAAATGACTTCGGTATAACATAGCATCTCTATCCGAAGGACGGAGGTATACACAGAATACACGTAGCGTGCCGGAGGTGTGTTGAGGAAGTTTGTTAGCCTATCTGCACTTCAGTTTGCAGGGCTGATCAACGGTCAATGGTTGGTGTTCGTTGAATAGCTCTACCTCCTGATGTGTTGGTAAGCGGGTCGGTCCTTCGTTGGTGCGGGTCATTGGAGGTCAGTGTAGGATCGTCTTGAAACTTGGGATTTGGGGCGGCCGGGCTCGGGTAATCGGGGTGAAGGGGGGTGAGTTGCGGCTCTACCTAATATGCAGGTAGCGAGAACGGTCGAAGTGGCCGGCTCGTGGGACGCGAAGAGGAGGTAAGTGGATACTTTTCGTGTTGCGGGATGTGCGAAGTGTCTCCGAATGCGGGAGACGAAAGGGGAGGTCGTGATTTCGGTCGGGGGCTTTTGTAGCGTGTCGGACAGGGGCGAGGTCATTGATGACGAGTGGTTGCCGTATCGTGGGCATATGTACGGCTGTTAGGAATCCGTATGGCGTTGTCCTTGAGCCGAGAAGTAGCAAAGGGCAGCTAACAAGTGCTCAAGGTGATCCCATTCTCTTCATACAATAATTCTTGTGTTGATGCAGGCAAGAGGCAAAGATTCATGCTTGTCCTGTCATGACAGCTTCATACGTTTGAGGCGAGAAGTAAATGAAGAGGCTCGAGCGAGCGAGCCGGGCACGGACATCTTCCCCATCCCAAGGCGTGTGGGAACTTGGAAGTAAACATCATCATGCTCCCTTCGACATGTTCATTTGATATTCTCTCATGTCGTGAATTGGCTACGATCGTACTCGTCGTCGCTAACATTTCAAGGCCTTTCTCATTGTTGTCGTTGTGAATTACTGCTTCCGTGTTACTCTCTCTTCTTTGTCTCAGAATGTCTCAGATACAAGCGATTGTGACGATATCTGCTGGGCTTGCGTCTTACATTAACTGAACCCCGCTATTCCCGAGAACCTCAACGACGACGTCAAAGGAACTCAACTCAGTACCTGTGACCTTGATTTATCATCAATTAAAAACATATTCGTGATAATACAGCGAGAAGCTTTTCGAAATACCCTCGCGGATTGACAGCTTCCCAGTCGAGATGGCTCACGGTCGCTCGTATGAAATGGAGGACGATACGATGATGAGCACTCTCAATCTAGTGCATTTTCCCGACGAGCTGATATTGCATATACTCTCTTTCCTAGATGTTAACGATCTATTAACTGCCTCACGCGTATGTTCGTCCTGTTTTATCTGAATCTCCGCTCTTATGTTCGGGGACGCACCTTTCATCGCAACTGTCGCAACATAAACTAATCAGTCTATGAGCAGATATCACACCACTTTCGTACGCTCTCCCTCGATCCCCTTCTGCATATGCATCGGTTGCATCACGCCTCCCACACCCTCTCCCATCATCTATCGCACCGCTTGCCGCTTACCGATCTAATGTCGCAACGAATCTATATAACACGAACCTCACTTGCCGCCCGTTCGCTCGGTCGAAATCTCATCAAAATCAAATTAAACCGACAATTGGGACAGCGGCCCTCGGTGGAAACATTAGTTGAGAAGGGCGTGCTGCCTCGGGAATGCTATGGAGGGAACGGCGGAATGGCTCCCGGGTTGATAGAAATCAAGAGGAGGGTGGAGAGGGAAAGGATGAAAGATGGATTGCGAGCGTGGGTAGAGGGGTGGAAGGGAAGGGTATCTGAGAGGGAGAAGGAGGTAGTGGCTGCTAGAGGTGGGGCAGCAAAGGTTGAGGTTAGATGGCTAGTTAGAAGGTTCGCTATCAGGAGTCGAGGAGAAGGTGAGACGAGGGGCATGTGGGGAAGGAAGATAGAATGTAAAGAGGTTCCGGCGAGGGCGAAAGTGTTAGGGCTACGGAGATTTTGGGAGAAGGTTGGGAGGGAGGGAGTCACGGCGGCTGAAGGTTCGGCTGGATATCTATAGACTGTTTCTGCTCCAATTTTCTTTCTCACGCAAGCACCATTCGTGATTGCTTCTCAGTATTCTAGGCGGGGTATTGGCTGGGTAGAATTCTTGACTTTGGCCGTTTTTTGTATATCAGTTTCACGCATGTGTTTTAGATTGTTCGCTTTTCGCTGTACGGTTGACATCAAGACTCAATGTCCTCAGAAGGCAATGTCTTGCTATTCGTTTTCCCTGGTTAACAAGTGCCTCATTTGTGCTTGTCATTTCTATTTTAGTAGCGCTCGATGCATTCTCTCGGGATAGTCTTGTTTCCGCCTGGATACATACTCTTAACCCCAGATTAAGAGCATAAAAGAAGAGCTCGCAGATAACGAGGCATTGTCTTCAAATCTTTACAGACATTTCCAAGCACCAAAATGCTGGCCCCCGGCCGGGTTTCCTTGACAAGAGCTTTTCGGCTCGCGCGAGGCTCGGGAAAGCCGTGCAGTCGTCTGAGTAAGCCCGATTTGGGTCAGCCTTGCAATAAAATGGATGTGTTGACTTGCTTGAGACGCGTAGTCATGTACTGTGCGGCTCAAGATGCGGCCGATTACGAGGACAGGATCGAGTTGGGTGGCTGGGTTTGCCCCACTTTCACTACCAACCTATACAGTGGCTGCATGGTGGAATGAACTAGTATCATTAAGACTATTCGAATCTCGTGCGCTAGAATCCACATCGCCGCATGTAAATCCCGCAGACTGCAGCTGGTTTCGCTGGTTGTTGGCGCTAGGTAAGAGGTTGGGGTGCGCTACCTCCTCTTATTGGTATCGAAGCTATGAAGTACACCGTTTGAGTCACTTGCCGTGCGGAGGAGATACTTCCAGACTCGAAGCCGTAATTCAAAATACGCTACTTCCTTTTCTCAGTATTGCAACTATGTCGTTGAGTCACTTGCCGTATGAAGGAGATACTTCCAGGCTTGAAGCCGTAATCTAACAGTTGACAAAATCGCGCAATCTCTTCGAGCTGCTCAACTACTGATTAGATGCAGTATCTCCGCCCAAAATGCCAATAAACCAAACAAACACACCCAAAGCAACGAAATGAGTGACGCTGGCTCTTATACATCGGATCAGACACGCGAGCCATCATCTCCGGTGCCAGATTCAGATAGCGAATCAGAGGGATCAGATGGGGCTTCTAGGGCATCCAGTAGAGAGATTGGGTATGAGTGGTGGACTTGGTTTGGGGACGAAGGGGACGCGGAACATCCCCATCGCTATCTGAATGCTCGGGCATATCCCATGGTAGTTGGGATGAATATTGGGCCTTTGCGCGATTATCAGTATAAGATTGTTGCGAAGCTGGGGTGGGGGGGACATAGTACGGTATGGATGGGTTGGGGGAGGGGAGAGAAGTAAATTCTATTCGCGGAACCACAGATGAAGATCTTGATCTGGACACCAGCCTTGCCGCAATTGCGTGGTAGATTTGACTTGGATGCTGACGGAAATTTCCCAGGAACAAAGGCCAATGGTCAGCTATAAAGATTTTTCCGCCCAACGAGAGTAGTGCAGCTGCTGAAGTTGAAGCTATAAAGCGTGTGCGGGATTGTGGTGTTGATGTTTTTGAGCTGAACGGCGAGCTGTTTAAGAAACCTGGTCCGAAACTCTTTGAGTATAATACATATTTGTGTTTGCCAATGAAACTCTATGGTCCATCTATATACTCCATTATACAGGGAAATTTATTCTTCGATGAGAGGCTAGAAATTGCAATCAGCGCGATGGAAATCATGGAAAAGATGCAAAATAATGGTCATATTATGATTGGCATGCACCTACTCCTCTATCCCTCATAATTTACTCAGACTAAGCTCTTGGATAATAGATTTCAGCTCCAAAAACCTGCTTCTGAAATTGGAAGATGAAGCCCACACGTAATCGCGGACACGCATGCGACGGATTATAGGTCATTCTGAAGCTGAGGAGATAAGTGTTACGGATTATAAAACTCATGGTAGAAGAAAGATCGATCTCCCTTACCCTGTGCCTCGAAGACTGTACAGTTCGCCGGAGATTCATCGTCTAGTCGAATATCCATACAAACTACAACTTACAGACGTTAATCAAGGTATGAGGTTCTTTTATGCTGCATGGTACAGTACTAAAAATACTAACCTCCTTCCTTTCAGACCCTTCGGAACCAAACATGCTAACGGCGTATGCCTCCCCCGAGTTTCTAGAAACGAAAGAAGTGACCACCGAATCTAGTATCTAGAGCTTGGGCGTTCTGGTGAGTCTCCACTCCATTCTATGCATGTATGCATGCAGAAACCAAGCGACGAATTCCTAACACCCCACGCTAGCTTTGCGGAATTTGGACCGGGTATCTCCCGTTAGAGACAGGGTGGCTTGCGGGCAGGACACCGCTTCCTGAACAGCATAAGCAGTTTCTCGGTATGTCGCTTCTACTACGATGTACTGTATCTTGTAACATTGATTAACCGTCACCCTAGAAAGTACCCCCGATGAGCAAATGCGGAAGCTGAGAAATTACACCGCGAGACCTCATGATGCTGATGGGGCTCAGACTATGAGACGGACGAGGTGGTTGAATTGCTTCAGCAGATTTTCACGAAAAGGCTCAGTTTAGCGGAGATCAAGAATCGGTTGGTGTCGTGGAGAGGGGCAGATGATTATTTGTCGGATGTAGTTGGAGAGGAGGAGAAAATCGAGCCTTCAAGTCAGAACTATTAGGTTGTTTTGGAGACAGAGAATTCTGAAACACCTATATAGGGGAGTGTTTATAGCGCAAGTTGAGTCGGAGTTGGAGAAGGATCCGTTGGAGTTGGAGAAAATTATGATATCTGGAAAAGAAGGTGCATTCTAAAAGCAGGTAGCTTGCTAAAGGTCCTGATTCTGGGAAATGGGTTACTAGTAGAGCCGAGCTTTCTTGAGATTGCGCTGCAGCTGTCAATGGGAATCAATTACATCTAATATTTAACATTTTCATTACCTTCAACTCTTTGGTATACGAATTCGAATATAGTACTTGTCTAGCTCTCAGCCTCAACGATGCGGTTTTCTCAAGTGAGATTTGTAATATGAAAGTCACTTTCAATGTTTGGGTGTATAGTCTTTAGAAAACATCTTTCCACCAGTTCATTACCTCGCTCTAAGTCATGTATTGTGCTCGATTCTCCATATCTAAGCTATGGGTAGTTGAGGTTAGCGAGTTTGAATTCAGTGAGTTTTGTCCGAGAAGATTCCATCTAGTTGCCTGAACTCCTCCCTCTAACCTACTCTATCCACACGATGCCCAAAACTCAATATTTCCATCCCTCCATTCAATCCCCACCTCCTGCAATTCACTCCCCCCTCCTTCCATCCAATCTCACCCTACATCCCCTAAGTCCTCCCCATTTATACAACTCAGAGCCCCGATCATGCAAGACCCCAACAGCCAGCACAGATCCTGCTTCGGGGGGACGAGCTCTAGCTTATAGTTTCCTTGAGATCTAACAGCGGTTGTCAATGGGACTATGTGAAGGAGACATCTATATAAACCACAATTGTCACTCTCTCAGGAGTGGCGTCACTTCTGGGCCCATAGAATAAGAATACAGGGCTGTAGGTAATTGAATATAAAGCAGATAGTTCCGTAATCAATTTGAATTATACTATGACATTTTTCACTTCAATGTTATCTAAGCACTTTGGTCTTCGTAGATTTTTGTTACCTCCATAGAAAGTTCCGATTTAGTAATGATTCTGCTGTACTCCAAACGGAAATCATATACAGGATAAAACTTTTACTTATATATATTCAAAGTGAAGTCAATATTTCATCATGCAAGAGAAGCGGAAGTATGAACCGCAAATGATAAATTCTAATACCCAAAATACTACTGCTTGTTCTTTCTTATACTATCTTTTTACTCTTCTAACCCTTTTCGTGTTCTGTTTCCGTAGATGCTATATCTTTTCCAAATTCAAAACCAGTAACAAGACGCCAACAATTCAATAACGAACTCTAACAATACAAATGGAAACTCCAAAGACCTATCAAACCCAAAATACCACATGATGATTCCGCAATCCTTCTAGGCACCAGGTAGTACAATAATCCCATCGACCGTCTTAGAGATACCAAAAAGCCAGTAATTGGCAGTCTACTGATACTCACTCGGCTGCAAAATTATCGTGCAGATATATTTCGTATCAATGTTGCCCTTTCTTACTATGACCTAAACTTCTGCTATTCTCTCATGTCGATTGGCAAATTATCTTCAGGCGTTTCTCCGTATCTAAAGTCTTCCCATAGGCTGCCGCGACTACCTTTACTTCCATAGCTCTGTCCATTCTTTCCCTTTTGGATTTGGATAATTTTACCACCAGCTATTATTATTACTTGGTATAGTATTTTTCGGCTTTCCATCGTCTTTAGCTTTCTTATTTATTTGAGAGCTTTGGGAAGTTACTTTCGTGGCAGGCGCTGGAGAAGTAGGGGCAGGGCTTCGGGAAGTTCTTGCCTTGGTCGTCTTTGCAGGCTCCTCAGCTCTCTTCTTATGTCTTTCGGAGCTTGGGGGTGAATTTTGCTGAATGGCTGCTGAATAAGTAGAGGTACGCTTCTCAGTTGTTGTAGGCTTCTGAGCTTTCGTCCTATTTCTTTCAGAGCGTTGGGAAGTTACTATCGTGGCAGTCGGTGGAGAAGTAGATGTAGAAGTAGGTTGTGGCTTGGCAGCGGGCGTAGAGGAGCTGCTCTTCGCTGCCTTTTTTCCCTTCTGCGGCTGATAATTTTCCACCCTCCGCCCATCCACTACTCCTATTGTTTTTTCTTTACCTTCTAGAACTTCTACCCAGTAGTTAACTCCAGCACTATCTTCTAAAACTCTAGTTGATCTACTTATCGGCATCAATCTTGGCGTCTCGATTGCATGCTCTTCGGGATCCGTTACTTTCCTTTCCTCTGACGATACTGTTGGACCGTGAGTTGCATATGCGGTTCCATTCCTGAAGCGTTCCTTGGCTTTAGCTATGAAAGGACGATTATCCTTGGATATCGGATTGGGTATTTTTGCCAAACTTAAATGTGGTTCTCTGTCTGTATCCAGTGTAGCTCTTCTACCCTTCGGCTTTGGGATGTACTTATGTTTGTTATCAACATAGATGTGTAAACCCACGCCGATAGGTGGAGATAACATCCATTCATTTTCTGACATTAAATGTAAAGTATTATGCAATCTTTTATCAGCGAATTGATTAATGCTCCTATCGGACTTCACATTGCTTGTGATATGGGGCCCTTGGCTGGAGGTAATCGTCAGCATTTGTCCAGGTTGTTTTGCTCAAAAAAACAGATCTATTGGTAACTTGAGCACTGCGAAAGGTATTTAAAACTTACCTAGAGACAAGGCCGTACTTTGGCTTCCATTCTCTCCAGTCTGAACGCTCATCGTTTCTGACCGTCCCGTCTGCCCTGACGTAGTCGTTAACCCAATTTTCGATACACAGATTCATTTTCTTTAATTCATCCTGAATAACGTCTCCATTGTATACAAAGGTTATCTTCTTGTATTCATGAATGGGCTCGGTCCCCTTTGGGTTTCTTCTTGTTGGCGAAGAACCGCCGAAAATCGCGCTTACGTATGGACCAGTGGTGTTTTGTGAATCATTACTTCCACGCCCATGCCCATGCCCTGTTGGTTGAGTATCGTTATCTTGTTCGTTGCTTTTACGCCATGGTGCATTGAGATCACGCATGTTTCCATCGCTCCCATGCCCTTTTCTGTCGCTTCCACCTCCTATTCCGGTAGATTGTCCATGTCGGTGAGACATAACTTTTAATGGGACTAAACTTCTAGGTACAGTCTCTGGTTAAGAACTTGATTGATGTAGTAGTTAATGATAAAAAATGTTGGGAGAAAATTGTTTGCTATTTATCTTTGAATGGTGTACAAATCAGGTAGCGAACTTGAAGGAATATGACAGTGTATGATTGCTCCTTTCAAAGCTAGAAAACAAGATGATACTTATATATAAAAGATACTTGAAGGTCCTTCCAACATCAAGCCTATCGATCTTCGACCATTCTCCTAGCAAAGCTCTTTCAGGACCGCTGAAATTACGCTATTGGCCTGAATAGTCACCGAGAAGTGAGAACCTTAGACCTTCTGGACTCTAGCCGTTACATTGTACTGTTTCATCAGTATCATTTCTCGTTATAGGCGACAGTGGTGCTATTCGTCGAAACGGGGCCAGATAAAAGTCATTTGAAGGGCCAATGACCACCTACATGTTTGTGTATATGTTCGTCTATAACTAAAGTGGACGACGACGGCTCTCAACAGGCTAAACCTGGTCCGAACACCTCGTGCGGTAATTTAGACGACGCAAATAGGTCTTAAGTAGGCTGACCATCTGCCAACCTCTAATTGAGCTATATCCGAGGAAATTCACCATGCTCTTCCTTAATCCAACTCCTGTTATTTCTTCCCCGCCTGCAATTTCCAAGTCTAATGCAAGTACTAAAGAACACCCAACAAAAACAAGCACTTATGATATGATCACTCTGCCGTTCCCGTCGAGTAGACGATCTATATGTTTCGACAGTCTCGTAATGGGTCGCACTTTCTAGCGCGACCTAGGTAGCAGCAGCCTCGTGTATATTTCTGTGTTGCGGCGGAACCTGGTTACCACGCCTATGGCATGAAGGAGTCCTGCCGGCTCAGACCATCATAATTACAAATAGAGTACTAGGAAATGAATTTTCAGACGGATTTTGGCTGCTCGTACCAGATAGACGAAATACGCGCGGCTAGGCACGGATAATCCTTCGCTAGTATGATGCAGGGCCGCAAGGACTCCGAGCGACCGCTTTTCGAGCCTCTCCGCTACTGAGTCACATCCTAGCATATTATTATACATGAAAGAGTGAGAGTAAGAGGCTTTTGGTATATAATAAACCGTATCGGTGGGACTTGTTTGTGGAGATGTTCTCGCAACAAATTGGAGAGATGTGTACGCTCATCTTACTGGTTTGGGTAATGTTATGCCAGTTGGAAACACTACTCAACAATGCTCTCATGTTGTAAACTTGGGCCAAGAGGTAGTATGACAATTGTGTTGGTAATCAACTGGTCCGTTCTGGCTTGCTCCTATACCGCATGGCTCTCCCAAACTTACAGCTACGAATTTGAACTTGCGCGAAATGTTTATGTTCAACGAGAAACATCAAGAGACGGAGCGTGTAGTCTGTATCTGTGGGGCCAACAGGAGCCTTTTTGATTGTTGGATGTAGTTCGTACATGAAGGAGCGGCTTGGCCGTAATTGACGTAATGTTCTACATGCTCCGCTGTTGCCTCACCCCTTTCGCCAAACTGCGCTCTGGCCGTTGAATCCGCTGTGCGAGGACCAACAAAGCACATAAATGAATCTTTCATACCTCATCCCAGCCCATCTGCCCAGTGCAGTATATCCATCCTATTCGGTTTAAAACTTTTATCTCCAATACCACTCCGGACGTGACCTTGAACACTCAACAGTCAACACTCACTCCTGCACCTTCCAATTCTTGTCTTCTATATCTGTTTACATACTGTTATATATCACACACTAAATGCCAGACTCTGCACGTGGTCCGAGAAAAGTGGGTGGTGGTAAAAAACTGACCTCACCCGGTCAACCTGTTCATTTACATTACATGTTTCCTTCGGCGAGGGATGATCTTGCTGAATCACCTTACAATTACCTACATAAGAGATTTCTCCATGTCGAACCCGAGATGGTAATGCCAATGACTCCCGAGCTAATGAAGACACCGGTTACCGTCCAATATCGGGTCGTTGCCAAAATCGGGTGGGGCGGCTTCTCTACCGTTTGGCTAGCAGGTCGTCTGGATAAGCTGTAAGTTTCAATATGGTATCTCAGTCATTTAAAGTGCTGACCTGTAACATGGCAGTGGTGAATTTGATGGCTGGTTTGCTATCAAAATCATGGCAGCGAATATGGGCGATGCGGCTGAAGAGCTGCATCGAATTAATGAAGTGAGAGAATGCGGAGTCGATGTTGCTAGTTTCCGAGCTGTTGCAGATACCTGGAAGGAAGTGAGAGACGGCAATAAATACCTCTGCATTCCTATGGAGTTTTCCGGTCCGACAGTGAGGGACTGTATGTTATCTACGCCTAAAGCAGGACCGAGACTTGCTATTGCATTTAATGCAGTTGATATTATGGAAAAATTGCATAGCAAGAAGGTATTCATAGCTGGTATTCTCTCCGTTGCTTCTACACCTTTAAATAATAGGCTAATCGCTTTATTGTTAGATTTTACAACGGCGAACCTTCTTGTTAAGGTGGTCGAACAAGTGAAGAAATACTCGGCGGATGAGATGTATACTTGGGTTATAGAGCCTCAAATGGAGTATACAGAGGTCGAACAGGGAGTTCTGGACAAGAATGGGAAATTCAAGCCTACCAAGCGATCACAAACCGTTCCAGAACGCCTCTACGCCAAAATATCGTTGACAGATATAGCTAGTGAAGACGGTTCTCTTGACATAATTGACGTTTATGAGGGTGAGATGAACAGATTTTCTCAAAACAGATAGTTTGCAAACTTCTATCAACAATTATATTATATTAAAATCAACGCTAATTGTTCGTTACAGATCCTAAGGCTTTTGTTATAAATCGAATATATACTTCGCCAAAGGCAATTTCGACGGAAAAGATAGATGAGTATGCAAATATTTGGAGCTTGGGTGTTATAGTAAGTACCACGCCAACCCAAGATTATTTTCAGACTATCTAATTTAAATCTTACAATGTTAGCTTTGTGAGCTTCTGATTAATAAATATCCATACCTTGGTGATCCGAGCGAATATCTCCGTAAAACCCCTCATATTCACGTTTTCACATCTTCCGCTAAGTACAGATCGTTTAGAAATACCTGCCGCCCAACGAAAAGCACAGCTAGAAAAGTATAGCGAACAAGTGTCTGACCGCGAAGGAGTGCCTCTTTGGAATAAATATCAGCGGGATCTCATCACTGACCTGCTATTCCAAATTTTCGCTTCCGAAGGGCATCTGCTCTTAGCCGACATCAAAAAAATACTAGATAGGATTAAGTCGGGGGAGCCATCAGGTAAAAAGAGGAGGTAGGAGATCCTAGTCATTTCGACTAGAGAACTTGTATACTGTGAAGGTCAATTCGACCGCACCAGTAGCTGCATCCACTAGTTCTAGACGTTCTGGCACCACATCTAAGCCACGAACCACAAAAGGAGCAAGGTCTTCGTCGAAGCCGCCGGTAAACCCAAGAGAAAGTAACAGTCCTAGTGGCCCAAATCCGAGTAGACAAAATCCATAATGTCAAGAATTTGGATGGGAGAAGTTTGAGTGGGAACGTCGCAAAAGCCACACCCGAACAAGGACAGTGGAAAAGCAAAGTCAAAAGGTAGCAGTTCAAAGTCACGAAAAGAAGCCATATCGCCACCGAACTAGCATCCTGGACGATCAAGCATAAAGATGGTAGCTTGAGGTACTCGAACAAATGTCCAGACTCATCGAGGAATGAATTGCACTTGGATTGGTCAGGGTGAAATGTGGACTTTCGTCTTGCATGGTGCTAACGTCGAGCTGTTTCACCCGGGGAGTATAGCAGTAACTAGGCTGCTCAATGGGGACTCATAGCTGGGTAGCTTTACTTCCTCAACTGTGGCTATCCACTTCTCACCTACGAACATGCACGTAACATATCCCAGGTGAAGTGAAGTAGATGGAGCCTATCTCGATTATTATGGGCATAAGGCCTCTATTTAACTACGGGCTATTGCCTTCCATCGTCCGATGTTTAGGTCGGCGATCATATGCATATTCGGCCCTATTGCCTCATATCGCGACATCAACCCACCCATATACCCAAGCAGGGGGTGGGTTCAGGGCCGGAATATCCCCTATAAGGGCCTGTGACAGCAATGGGTGGGTTGAGGAAGTGCCATTACCCACCCATGGGTGC
>LLKJ01003654.1:0-10673 GCA_002242865.1 Clarireedia sp. CPB17
AATGGATTGGATAGAGCGGTTATTACTTTGCCTGTTGGGGAAGTGCTGGGGAGTGATAGTTGGGATGGGAAGGAGCAGAGAACGGATATGGAGGCTTTGTGGGGGGAGGGCGTGGAGGGAGCGAAGAAGTATGAGGGTGCGAGGGTGGGGTTGCAGATTGTGGGAGAGAGGCTACAAGAGGAGAGGCTGCTGGGGATGGCGAGGGTTATTGATGAGGTTTTGAGGTGATGGGATGTGCAGTCTGAGAGTAGCTAGTACTGGCGATGGGCTAATATTCGCCACGAAGCACGACCATAACATAAAGGTCTTCGAGATGATCCATTATCTCCAAGAACTTCAGTACATAGATTCCATGCATCTGATTGTTCAATCTCAAGTAAGACATTTCGCCATCATCTACAAGAAGTTCATTTCTCTCTTCAGTTCGTCCGTCTTCCTCCACCAAAATATCTCCCTTTTTGACCGGAGTATTGGATAAAAGTGTTGTATTTTCACTTCGCTACAAGATCCGGGAAGACATTTGTTAGAAGCTTCACAACCGTGTCAATCCAGCTGCAACCGCTTCCCTGCACAAGACAACAAACATGTTCATCACTTTACGCCATGCGTGAAATCCAGACCGATTATGCTAATCGTATCATATAGTGCCTCCGCGTGCTCACGGGCGCAAATTTGATGTACCTCAAGAAAGTGCAGAAGCTGAATCCTTGCTTATGAGTAGGATGAATTCGAACTTCGGATGCCGCTTCGACGACGAGAAGTTAGGGTTGCTCTAGGAACGGGGACGGAACAGGAATGGAATGGAGTGAAGTGGATTTTGGGAAGTGGGTAGAGGGCAAGCTCACAATACAATAACACATCTATACACGACGTTCAACAATGAGTTAAAAATACACGGTTATACCCTCCAGCAATCACTTCAACGTTCGATAGATTCCGCGACGAAGACCACGATGAATCAGAACCATCGTTCATCATGGCAGAGGCGAGGGAAGAAGAGCACCACTTTGGCACTAGAGACCACAGCATCCAACCTCCACAAACATAAGATCTTTCGGTTTCCATAGGTTACTTCTATTGAGGAGCGGGCCGAGCGGCTACTCTCGGACCGAAGCAGAAAGAAAGTCGAGGAACGTAATTCACTGTCAACATGTTTACTAATTTAGCTTAGTATGGCTGGGTTTGAACCCTACTTCTCTTCTTTTTTTAAATCGAATCCTTTCCTTCAATTCTTCAACTTTTCTTCACAACAAAAACATATCCTTCTGTCCTGCACGACGGTAAACTGCACAACGTCCTGCATGACGATAAACTGTACGACAATACCATTTGGCACCTATTGCCCAGCAGAGGAGAGGTGGGCAATGGCGTCCCACCCGCTGAGACCTGTGTCGAGTCGAGTCGCGCCTAATCTTCAACTTTACATTTCACCTTCTAACTTTTCAATTTTCACCGTTCGCTTTTCACCTTTCACCGTTCTCTCTTCACCTTTCACTTTCATCCGATCTAAGGAAACACAAAATTTCGCATGCTTCTAAGAATTTTGTCTGGCCACTCACCTCACAAGGTAGCAGTGCTCGACATTTCCAAGCAGCATCGCGCGAAAGACATCAAAAGATTCTCGACTTTTGTTTACATCTCAGTGCCTTCTCTCAACAGCTCAACAACGAAATTTCGAACTTTTTGTTTACATCCCAGTGGTCTCTCAATCCTGCTCAGCAACACTGCTCGACAACACTGCTCGACAACAATGCTCGAGCTTTTTGTTTACACACGAATGCTCTCTCAACAGCTCAACAACAAATCTCGAACGTTGTGTTTACGTCCAGCGCTCTCTCACCACTACTCCCTCACCACTGCTCTCTCACCACTGCTCTCTCACCACTGCTCTCTCACCACTGCTCTCTCACCACTGCTCTCTCACTGCTCTCTCACTACTGCTCGCTCGCCACTGCTCTCTCACCACTTCTACTCTCTCACCACTACTCTCTCACCATTGCTCTCTTACCGCTACTCTCTCACTACTGCGCTTTCACCACTACTCCCTCACCACTACTCTCTCACCACTTCTACTCTCTTACCACTGCTCTCTCAACACTGCCTAATCAACACTGCTCAACAACACTGCTCAACCTTTTCTGTTTATAATCCAGTGCTCTCTCTCCACTGTTGAACAATCGACAGTAATTCATCCGCAGCATTCTCAACCTACATTGCATGGAAAAGCCATGGGCAAGCATTACCGAAAAGCATTGCGCGAGGCAGGTATGTGAACCTCTAACTTCTTGGTATGATGAGCACAACTGATTTATCGTAGTAATGGCCGCGGATGGCGCCGAAATTGTGACTCGAATCCACAGAGATCTCAACAAGTGCATGCAGCCACAGGGACAGCACTGAGTTCGAAAGAATGGTCTGTTTCGACAAAACACCTTAAATTTCCTACCAACCCAGGAACGACCGATACTCGCACTTGCCTGAACAAAAGACTCTTTCTTTCTTTTCTTTTCCTTGCTTGAACTCATGCAAGAAACGTGCATTCTCCAGTTGTCGAGCAGCTCAATGTCCTCAAGAATGTCCAGCCAGTCGTTGTTCCCACAAGCGCTCGTTACCGAGTCAACGCTCAATAAGCGCCATGGCCCCACCAGATTTCGAATCATTACAAATCCCCACCCAATCTCACTAATCAATTGAAACACATTACCACGCCAATGCAAACCCCGCCAAATGAGCGACAACGCAGCTACGTTCAGCCCTACATGCGGTGAACAAAGCTTTCACAGTGTTGTGCAGCACTGCATCTAGTGTTCTGGTCTAGAGATTCTGGCGCATTCACGGTGGGCCTTGTCGGCACGGAGAGCTGTGCTTGGAGTCCGAGGTACGGAGAGCTGTGCTTGAAGTCTGAGACCGTCATTATATAATTGCTCTACCCATCTGCTTCCATCAACTTACCATCCAGACAAGTCTCTACTCACTTACCTTCAGTCGATCCCATTCCTCGTCTCTCTTCCCAGCCAATGCGCTTCATTCCTCGAGCCAGCACCCTCCTCAACGCAGTCTGCCACCAATACAGCAATATCTTCACACCCAGCTGTCCAGCGCCTCGCTCCTCACTCTCTCATCACCACTCCACCTCAGCCATGTCCCAATCACCGCCTCTCGCGCCCGTGATTTCAGTCTGCCACGGTGGAGGGCCGATGCCCGTCCTGAACGACCCCGATCATCGCGAACTGATCCAATCGATGCGTACCAAGGTTCCCGAGATCCTCGGCCTGCGTTCCTCAGCGGGCAACGAATCTACATCAAACCTACCTAGAGCCATCGTTCTGGTCACAGCACATTGGAGCGAGTCAAGTCCGCACATAAGCAGCGCCACCCACCCTGACCTGCTGTACGATTACGGCGGTTTCCCACCCGAGAGCTACGAACTGAAATATCCAGCTCCAGGTAGTCCCGAGGTCGCGAAGGAGGTGTTTGATCTTCTGGATAAAGCAGGCATGAAGCCCGTGCTGGACGAGAAGAGAGGTATGCTGCTCCCTTCCCCTCTGACAGTTTGCCCCCAATAAGAAACAATTGACTAACATTCCCCCAGGCTGGGACCACGGTGTATTCATCCCCCTCCTGCTCATCGAACCCTCCGCGCGCATCCCCATCGTACAACTCTCTGTCCTCCGCTCCGCCTCCCCCAGCACGCACTACGCCATGGGGCAAGCGCTCGCGCCCCTCCGCGCCCACAACATCGCGATCGTCGGCTCCGGGATGCCAACCTTCCACAACCTGCGACTAATGTTCAGCGGGCTCCTGCACACTCCCGAGTACGCGCAGCGCAACAAGGAATGGTCGTACCGGCTGACCGAAACGCTGCAAATCGCAGATGCGGAGAAACGGCGCCAAGAACTCGAAACATGGAGAAGCTGGACGGGCGCGCGCGATGCGCATCCTGAGCAAGGTCAAGAGCACTTCCTGCCGTTGATTGTGTGCGCGGGGGCCGGGGGAGAGAAAGGTGCAGAGGGCTGGGCGGATGAGGTGATGGGGTTGCCGCAGTGGACTTATTATTGGAAGTGAGGAGGTGTGGTGGATCGTGTAGATAGCGAGGAGTAGCGTATGCGGATGGAATTTTACATGGTAACTGAATTACTCGTAGTCATTTATTCGTTCCTACTGTGCATTTATCTCCCTTGTGAGCTCACCGAATATGTAGCAACCGTGATGCAGCTTCGGGTGCCCGCCTCACCTTCATCTTTGATCCCCAATGCCTACCTATGGGATTGCTGTTTATTTCTCGATAGCATCTTAATGAAAATGCTAGCGACTGCACTTTCGTAAATTAGCACCAAGCCCATTCCACCTACCTAGTTCACTCCCTCTCACCTGCTCCCCCCACTCCGTTCTTCGCACACCCTACCACAATTCTCCCAGTTCATCACTAACGCTAGATCCATTCCTACCAAGGCGTGCCGTACCGTACCATACCGTAAAAATCCCAACTTGTCATATCTCCCCTTCGCCCCAGTAGATGGTAGATAGGTGGGTGTTATGACGCATTTCACAAACATATAGCGCAAGCACTCCATCTCATTTTAATCTTTTTTTTTCTTTCGCATTTCATTTTCTTTACTCTTCTTTACTCTTCTCTTCCCCGTCATGTTCTTATTCCACTTTTCGTTTCTCCTCTCTCGAAGCACCCATCCCGATTCCCATTCTATAATACACAACGCACAGCAGAATAATATCTATCTGTCCATCCATCCATCCATCCCACCCAATGAACCCCACCAATCCAATCCAATCCAATCCCATAGAATGAACCCAATCATTCTTTTCCCATCCCCTTGTCCGATCCATTTTCCTTATTCCAGGTCATCAATCATATCAAGTCAAGTCATCCATCCCAAAGCCGAGCCGAATCATGCAAATCCCCTCCCTTTCCTATCCCCGATCTTCAAACTTCAATATACAACCACAAATGAAAATCCAATCCAATCTATTAATACAATACCACCTCTTCCTAACAATGATAAGAGTAACGGTGGTTAAAAAAAAAAAAAATCCCGCCAACAATGCAGCAGAGAGTAGGTATCTTAGGTAAAGTTCTTCGCGTCCAGTCAAGTCAAGTGAGAAACATACCTCCCCCAAAGAAAGAAAAAGCCGGCGGTAGAATCGCTCAGGGCCAAAGAAGACGCCAACCTCCTTATAGCAATCGATCTCAGATCATCTAAATGAAAGTATTTGGAGGACCATCGAACTTCTCACCCCGACTCTCTCGGCGCGGTGGTGTGAGGTTTCTCCTATACCCCCTCGGAGGACTCTCCTGGGTTCTGAACTTTCGTTCCGCCCAATCATCTTCTAATTCGTCTTCGTCGTCATCGTATGACTGCGCACTGGAAACATTTGATGGACTCTGAGTTCTGGTGTCTCCTTTGACCAAACCTAGTCTTTCTTCTTCAGTTGCTCCTTTGGTGACTGAGCTGTTACTTCCATGACGGGAACCCATACGTTGGCGCGGGGGTGGTGAGGTGACCTTTTCAACTTGTCCATCCGCCTGACTTGTCGTGCCTTTTCTGAAGACGTTTTGGAAGGAGAATTGTCTTCGAGCGGAGTGAGGTGGTGGGGTAGGAGCTAGACCTGACTGGAATGTGTGGGTTGGGGGGGTTTGAGGCCGAACTGGGTCTTCGAGAATGGTGATATGTCTACCATTGCCTGCACCGGCGTATTCGGTTTTATGATCCTGTAACCCCGAGGGAAGGCCAAAGGTATGACCCGTGTTTTCATCATGTCGATGATAGGAATTTGCGTTTTCGTCGCTGCCTTTGTAGGGCGGGAGAGATATCTCAGTCAGTGGAACTGGATGCATAGGGCTATGGGTAATAGGGTTTGGTGTAGCTGGACTAGTGATTGATTTACCGCGATTGACACGGTTGCGAATGGTTCCGAAAATGGAAGATCCTAGACCTCCAGTGCCTGGACGATTCTCTTCATCACGATCAGAGTCTGATTCATCGGGGAACCGAGACATGCCAAGAGGTGGGTGTACAATAGGTGTACGAGGCAATGGTGCACGCACACCTTCGAAGGGTGGTAGGTTGGAATCGCCACGAGAGCGTGTAGATCGAATACTTATGCTCGGGTGCGAAGAGCCAACGGTTGTTCTACGTCGGCGTAATCCATCCCATTCAATGTGCTCGTTTTCTCCAATCGGCTCTAAATCTCGCATCTTCTCGTCATGAAGTCTCTTCGCTTCCTCCATCTCCATCTTCTGTCTAGCGGTTGAGAAGCGTCGGACAATAGCTGCTGCTCCTCTGATGGCATCTGCCTTTGGTTCTGTCTCTGGCTGTTCCTGCTCTGCAATGGTGCGCATTTGGTCGAGGTCACCTGCGAACACTGCTGTATCGGGAACATCTTTGGCAGACTTTGAAAGCTGTAGTAAAACGACACCTGCGCAAATAACAAAAAAGCCCATCACTACTGTAACGATGGATGTGACAGTCCCTTTGAACCCTCTGAATAAAATCGCAGATGTGATGATAGTGGAGCTGGTGAACATCACGTAATACGTAGGCGTTACCAAAGCTGCATTAAATAAGTTAAGAGCTTTCTGTAATAATGGGTCAGCATATGAGTTAGGACGAGAAAAGTATAGCTTACGTTCAGATATATGATCTCAGTCAAAAGTGTTCCAATAACAAAGACGAATAGAACGTAGAGGAACCATTGGTCGTACTGCTTTGTACCTCCAATTTGAGCAACAATGGCAGAACCGAGTCCTTGAGTTGCAACGACACTGAGTCCTCCTATCAGACTACAAATGGTCAGATATACCAGCATGGATTTCTTTCCATATCGCGGTCCAGCCCAAAATGCAGTAAAGATGCATCCTATAATGATAACACCGGCGTAGCTGAGAAAACCTGGCGCAATAACAAAATGTTGCATTTCCTGAATGGTAGCAGCCGAAGCTTCCTCTGGCGCATTCATCACAATAACCACAGATCCGATGATACACAAAAAGCATCCTACTTTTCCAACCATGCTTAGTCGTTCTTTTAGAAAGATGGCAGATAGAATCGTGGTAATAACGACGCTAAGTGCTCCGAGGGGGGTAACCAAAATCGCATCGACGAATGCATATGCGACGAAATTGCAGATTTCTCCAATGATCATGAGAGTCATGCCGCCCCACCAGAAGGCGTTCTTAAGGTATGCATATCCTTCTCCCGCTTCTTCTTTGTATTTGTCGTTGGCCTTTAATAATCCAATCTTCTTCAGGACGAAAGATATTCCAATGAAAACCCCTGACGCCACTGCCAGTGATATGCCAACCGCTTTGTATACGGGAGGTCGCTCTTTTGTCGACGGATTGGACGTACTTGTGCCATTTGTTGTGTTTGCTCTCGCATAGATCAGATTGGCAGCGAGGAGCGCATGCCCAGCTTGGTCCATGATGAGAGAATTGGTCGGCGGAAACCGCCTGAAAAGGTATTAGGGTCTTCGAGTGCCGAATTAGATCAGCAGATGTCGATATAGCTTATCGAATATCGCAAAGATGTATGGGAGTTGTTGATGTTGCGGGGGATTGTTTTCGACAGCCTCGAGCTTACGTCAATGTCGCATGAATTTGAGCGGGGGGGATATCAGCGACTGATATAATATAATAGACCTGACGCAGTCGACGATTGTAAATTCCGACCGTTTCAGATGTTCTAACGGGATCTCAGTTTGGGGAAGCAGTTCGTGGGAGGATGGATTCGGCGAAACAACTGTTGTGAGAGGAGTGTGATATCAGTGCTGACGAGTTGCAAAACTTGGAATACCTCGAAGACGTAAATAGACAGGAAGGGTGGAGAACGGGTAAAGGGGTATTAAGGGTTGCTGATCGAGCTTCTGGTGAAATTGAAATTGAAATGCAATATGAACAATTCTGCGAAAAGAGAGAATCCACAATGTTCCGATGTTCTATTGTCGCTCATAAAAAGCATGAAAAGCGTCGAGGGCGAGTGCAGAGCAGGAAGTGGATTGTTATGTTGTACAGGCGAGCGCAGCATAAACTTCTGCAGTCTGGAATCTGGATGGGCAGGTGTTGCTGTGGTGGGCAGACGCTAACAAGCTGATAGGTGGCTGGAGTGGCTGGTAAAGGTAAGATGGGCCAGTCTTGGCTCGTATCGGGTGCGCAAGATCCCAAAACCCCCAACGGAAATCGCTAACAGAGGGGGCTGTGTGTGAAGAACAGCTGTTTCTTGGATTATAATCAGCTTTTCTGTCCCAACCTACGAGGATCTACTGTTGATGATCTCGGTTTGAATTTTGGGATTCGTATGTAAGGATGGTATCTGAATAGCTGGAGGCGCATCTATACGGGCTGCCACTGCCAACCGAGGATCCCGCGTTAGAAGTCTATTTCCAAAGCAAAGCAGCTTCAGATACGTATCATGAATCACCAAGAATTGGAGGTCAATTGCGAATACCGCACGCGATCCTTGAGTTGTGAACAGTGAATACAAGTAGCCAGCCAGCTGCCCTTCTCTCCTCGACGCGGAAACAGTCTGCATTTCCAGCTTGAAATCCTTGCGTATCCTTTGCCCCATGCGTTTCTCTAGTGACAGCCCAGTTACGTAGCTTTCTCGGACATCGTCACTTCTCCGACTTCATTGGCTGTAACATCTCAAATCCAGGAACGTCCCATGTCCCTCGCAGCTCCACTCAAATGCGCGCATCAACCACTTGCAGGACAAGTTCACGTCGCTACGAACCGTTGCTTTGGAATTGCGAAACATACATCAAGCCCGTCCATCGCACTGTTCAGCTGTATGTCGAGGTCGAATGCATCTCAATTGAATGCATCCGGAAATACCTAGGGCAATTCTGTCGACCTCCCCACACAGCAAACCCAACGAGCTGCATCTGGGGTTCTTTGCGACAGCGTCGGTGAGAGGTTAGACCCTGTTCCTTCTCGGTCGCTCATATCTCAGGATCGACACAATCTCCTTTGTTTGATATTTTGCCGTCATTGTGGCCAGCTTTCGGTCTGGAGAATCCTGGGCCGAGTTTCATCGATCTGTTGCATGCAGACCTCATCACAGTCGCAAGGCGCATTGTCAGAGGTCGGTTGTGTTGGTGGGCCACACTGGCGTAGACGCAGGAAAATCGAGATGATTAAAGCTCAAACGCAACAACCAACAGTCGATGATTTCTGCTTTTGTACTCGTAACTAGACTGGAATATTCTCTTTGATCTGGTATTATTGCGAGTTCTTCGGCCTGCGCCACACTTCTGTCAATGGAAACGCCAGACCACGTGATTTGGCTGTGGCGAGAACAATCCACGTGCTCTTCGGGGTAGAAAAAATAGGCCGATTTGGGACATCATATTGAAGTTGATTATTGCTATCAAATGAATACCCCAGACAGGCTGAAATATTATTATATCTTCATTGTCCAACTCCAACTGACTTTAAGGCATTGTTGTCGACCTGTTACTTCTGCGCGGGAGAGCACGTGCCACTTGACCCTCACACAATGCACAGGATTGTCTCAGCAGAGTCATAGTGATGAATCGCCATAGATCGCCTTTTCATTGCTGCTGGTGATCAGCTTTGAAGATTGTTGACGCCCACAATCTTCCATCTTGTGTATCGTGGACGGTCAGACAAAATGTGTGCACAGGAAGTAACCTACCATCGGAATCGGATCCAATCATATGGTGTGTCTCAGAGCATCCTAAACCTCGCCGACGAGTACTCTTCTTGCTCATATTCTCAAATCATGTCTCGGGGTACGGCACACAGTTGTTTCTTTGCACATTTTCGTTGAGCGATACGATCAATATCTGAGTTTTCCCCAGGTTGGAGAGACATGCGCGGTGGTTTTGTTTTAGATCTGGCATGCCCGCACAACGGCACCCACGCCCTCCACCGCGGTATTAGCATGCTATTCTCTTGTACTGTAAGATAGTCTTACTAATAAGACAGTTCTTGATCCTAAATATTTTGAGGCACACCAAAAAGGGGTTTGATGGTACAGTCGGAGGCACAATTTTCATGATTGAGGGGACATGCGATCCTGAGTAGACATTGTCTTGATCTCTGGTAGCTCTCTGCGCTACTTCGTCGTGATGTGAAGAACATATATGTATTTGTTGTTTCCTCCCTGGTGTCTTATCAAATGCGAGACCTGTCTTTGTATCCTTCATGTGGTAACATGGTGGGCATCAAGCTGCCGTAACATTAGGATGCAAGAAGATATAGGAAGCAATAAATATATAAAGCAGCATAATGGCCGACCAACATCCTCGAATCTCAATCCATCAGTTCTCCCAAAGCATTTCACATTTCCACTACCACCACCATGCATCTCACTCATACTCTTCTCTATTTCCTTGCATATGCAAGCGCGACCCTCGCCTTGACACCCAAATATCCCCGGGTGCCCGCTCGCAGCAACGTAAGTCCACATTACTCATCGAAGCGCACATTACGCATAATCTTTCCATCTCCCCTCCTCTAACACATCTCATCACAGTACGAAAATATAGTGATTCCCCAAGGAAGCAGTCACAAGACCATCAAGATATACAGGCAACTGCAATACGACGGCTGGTATGCATACCAAGTATCACCCAACACTCAGAACGACATTGTCGTCGACGGAAAAAAAGGTAAGCAAGAATAATTCCATCAC
>LLKJ01003656.1:0-11679 GCA_002242865.1 Clarireedia sp. CPB17
CGTCATCAGGAGTCTCATAACCGGTTCGTTCAACTCCCCATTCGCATTCCCACCCGCATCATCCACTACCGCCGCCGCCGCCCCCACAATCTTCCTCACCAGTTCCCTTATATGACTCTTCGTCGCCATCGGCATACTCCGACTAGACTCCAGCGCGGCCGTAATTCCCTGTTCCGCACTCTCGACGTTCTTCGCCATCTCCAGCACCGAGTAAATTCTCTGAGCCTCGGTCTTCCACTGGGAGCGGACATCCCTCTTGAGGATATTTTTCGACTGGAGCAGGATGGCCGAGGTGGTGACGATGCGGAGAATATCGGCCCGGATGGACTCGATGCGTTTAGTGTCCAGTTGCAGCGTTTCCGGAATCGGGGTAGAAGACGTAGAGGTGGAGATATCAACGAGCATCTGGATGTATATTTTCTCAGGCGTGGGCCTGTTGCGCGCGAGGTTGATGTTCTCGGGGTCGCGACGGGATGTTTCGCTATAGATTTTAGTGCGGGCGTCGCGCCAGGCGTTAGTGGTATGCGTGAGGTCGTTGTTGGTTTGTTCCATGATTTCGGAGAAGCGTTTAGTTTCGTAGGAAGAGGCGTGTTTGATGAGTTCGGGAGAGGATTGTTGGAGCATGAAGTTGGCGTAGTCGAGTTGCATTAGGTCGATGAAATGCATTAATGCTTGCAGACGATCAACAAAGTCACCTTGTTTCAGAGTGCTGTCGACGAGAACTTTGACTTCTGCGTCGCGGAATGGTGCACATAAACGTGGTAGGATATTACCCATGAAGTTGAAGAAAGTTTCATAAGAGAATCTTCCATGCTGAAGCTCGCGCGCCACGAGATCTGTATCCAGAGAATCATCGATAAGTTTGTACATCGAGTTCCCAGGTTTCAGAAGACGTTGAAGTTTGCCCTTGATGTTATCAGCCATGGCGAGAACCCAGGCATCACTATTTCCAGCGGCAACTTCTTGTCTCATGGTATCGAAAATCAGTTGATTAACCATGCCCCGTTGTTGAAGACAATCTTCCATTGAGATCCGATACTCTCGGTTGATAGCCAATTCATGGACTAGCACTCGATTATCTGGAAGAATCGAGTTTACATTCCTCAAATTGTCAGCATGAGTCGTCGATTTCTGTTCTCGTCCTTTGATAGGTGTAGCCGGGGGTGTAAGAGTCTGTAGATGAGAAGCCACAGCACTATCGGAGGTGTTGAAATCTTCAAGCACAGGAGAAGCTGCTTCTGGCTCAGCGGCACGAGGTTTTGAGTCTCCCGTAGGTTTCTTTGCCTGTTTCGCCTTTCTTGCTTCCCTGATAGCGTTTGTGATTAATCGTTTCCCGTGAACAGGTCCGGCGAGTCTCTTAATCCTAACCATCAACTTGAGCTGATTTTCCCTGATACCATCACGATATGAATCAGTGACAGCCTCTTCTGTGCTATCTTTGACCGTCTGCCAGATCGAATCGAGCTCCACAAACTGCAAGACCATCATATCGATAAGTGTGCTCGAGTCCCTCGCCTTCCACGCAATGAAAGCATTAAAGAACGCCGCGTAAACCTCCGACAACGTCGAAAGCTGTCCAGGAGGCGGAGTATAATTATTCGCCGAAGTCAATCTCGACAACACATTCTCAAAAGAAATAAGGAGATCTCGGGCCTTTGCAACAAGATCCTGTAACTGCGGATTAGCCAGATCATCCCTCTTAATTGGCAGCGCTCCTACCTGTTCCTGTTCTCCGCTGTCACCTTTACTACTCAGAACCTGAGTTGGGTGGCCTAGGATGAGGAAAGCGCTAAGAAACGTTCGGACTGCGGTCATTTCATTGACTGAGCCGCTTTCTCCTTCTTTCAATCCACATATCCTCAAAATATGTGCTGTGCTGACTAGAACCTTCTCCTGTGCAAGTAAATCGACCACCTTCTCAAATGATGTTTCGCGAACCCCATCAATTGTCAGACCCAACTCTGCAAAATCATGTAGGGCCTTCCAGCGTCTGTGAATTCTCCATCTCTGTTGAATTTTCTTGGCCGCTGCCGGTTCACTAAGAGTTTTCTTGATAGTCGCTGTAGGGCTAGGACTCGAGCTTTTTCTCATATTACTTAGGCTTCTTCCCCTCTTAGTTGCATTCATCCGACTCAATAATTCCTCTCTTCTCCTCTCTGCCTCGGCGAGTTTCTCCTCCATCTCTTTTCTCAATCTCTTCCCCTCCAACTCCCTCCTCTCCTTCATAGTCTCCGCAACGCCCTTGGCCCTCTTGACTTCCTCCGCACAATTCGCGACAATTTCCGCTAGATTCTTCTCCCTAGCCTGCTGCGCAGCCAGAGCTCTCTCCTCCGTATTCGTCGTACTCCTCGGCGCCGCCTTAGCCACTGCCGCTCTCAGTCTCACTTTCTCCGCATGCGCGGCCCGATCCGCCAACCGGGCTTTGCGATCCTCGAGGATACTCGCTCGGCGCAAATGCTGCGCGATGTAATTGCTCTGCGACCCGCCATGGCCGGCAAGACGACTCGACGTATGCGAGTGAGCGGACGATATCGAGTTACGTCTGGACGATGCGGCGGAGGATTTGCGACGATTATTTGTGGGGCGGTAGAATCGGGCGGCGATGCGTGGTGGAGGCGTGTGTATTCTGTTCTCGGACATCTCTTCGGATATGAGATCTAAGTCGGCGGCTTCTTCTGCGATGCCGGCAGATTCAATGATATTGCGATCGGGTTCGCTGAGGTCTTCGGCTGGACGGCGCATTTTGATTGTGTGGTGGGTGGTTGTTTGTGTGGGATGGATGCGATATGGGAATTTCCTAGGATTCTCGGCGGGGCGGTGGGTTTGTGGAAGCTGCAGATGTTTTGCAGTGCAGATGGATCAATGAAGGGTTTCGATGATCGGTGTGAGATATCCAAGTCAGAATGAAGACAGTGATTTGGTTTCCTGACGTAAATGAATGGCGTAATACATTCGTCTAGAATTGGTAAATACAGTAAGCTCGGTTTGTACGAACTGGTTTCGCTTTTCACAGAATGGGGCAGGGATATATAATGTGAAGTTGGGTAGATAATTAATAGCAATGAAGATCTTCTATTCTGCGAAGTTTGACAGATTGGATTGGATAAAGAAAAGTGCTCGCTCCTTCGAGATTAATTGGGGAGGTTGGAGAAGGAGGGTGAAAGCGTCGAAATGTGAACAAAAGTCGTTTGTAGAATTAAATTCGAGTCAAGAGCAAAGAAAGAGCAGCTAAGAATGACATCGAATGCGAAATGCGCGGGCCGCTAGCGAACATCCATCCACTCCGAACCGCCACGAAAGCGCAGTGTACGAAGTAGAAAACGAGACTTTTGCTTAGTGATGAAATGGAAGCAGAGGCAGAAGCACATGGAAGAAAATGATTGCCATGCTGTTTCCCGTGTCTCGGTCGGACTGTGTTTCTTTGTCATTTCTATAACAGTTACTGGCTATACAAATTATCCATCATACCTCCTCCCGGACCGTCCGTTCGCTGATCATCTACCTCTCACTTACCTACTGCATCAGCTGCAGAAGTCGTGTATCCTAACCTACTCTATCTCATAACTTACAGACTTACAGTACGTACCTCATCTCACAGCGCGCACACGCCCGCCCGCCCGCATGCATCAGAATGTCTCAAATTCATCTGCTCGCAAGTGGCAACCCCACCAAAAGCCGACAACCACATCCCGATCCGGGGAACCGATACCCAAAGGAGTCCTCCATCTCCGGAATTATAGTATATCTTCATTTCGTTTCGTTTCGTTTATGCCAATGATATATTATATTTCGTATACTAAGTTTCATATGAATTTGCGCTGCATGATTGGATAGGCGAGATGAGGGTTGTTAGCGTAGTACGCAAGCAGATAATAGACAAATCGAAGGAATCCGAGCCAGTATACAATTAGTCAAGAAAGGAAGTTAATAATCGAGCAAGATGCTTATACGAAATCCTTCATCTCTATCGCTATCAGAACGCGTAATCACACACAGAAGGAAGCGTGGCGCAAATGTGAGTGTCAACTCATCCATCCACCTTATTGCGACGGCGGCGTCATTGATGGATTAATCATATGAAAGCTTTATGTACTGTGCACGAAGTAGAATGAATGAAGGAATGTATATTCGCTGCTGTACTAGTATATTGGAATATGTAGTTGCGAAAGCTCAAGATGTGAAGAGTTAGAAAGAGAAATAGTGTGGATGATTTATATGTGTAGATTCATTTGATCGCAGTAAATGTGCTCAAAACGGAGCTCTAAGTCTGTATTCGAAAGATTCATATGCAAGGAGAACTCAATGACATTGCTGGGCATACCAGATGACCAGAGATGTGCTAGTATACATACAAAATCCCTTCTATCGTCCCTATGAATTTTCCCATCCTCTCAAAAGCAAGCATAAAACAATCGCTATAGTTCGTAAAACATGAAAAGGTAGAATCGTGGAAACATGAGTTGAATGCACAATAGTGACTTTGTATCTTTTTTTTTGTTCTTTTTTGTATAGTTTTATTTTCATCTCATTGATATCAAACCGAAAAAAATCTCCTAAATCGAACCAATCAATCCAAATTTACACGAAACCACATCCTCCTCTCTGCACTCCAAGCCAAATCCATCATCTTCCGAAGTTAAAAAAAATCACAGCTAAACAAAGGAAACCACTACATCTAAAACATCATCAAACGACCCTTCGCTTTCATGAAGGACGTTGTCGTTGTTGGTATCTTATCTCATTTACAACTTGATTGGGGAAGCAGTGCCAGTGGGTCTGGCCTTGGAGATGAATCCAGAGGATGAGCACTTCTTCTTGATGGTAGAGGTAGCGGCGGTTCCGTTTCCGTAGAAGGCAATGCTGGAAACGGCGGCGGTGGTGGCTGGGATTGGCACAACGGTGGCAGTGCTAACGACGACACCCTCAGCGGATGAAGCTGCGATGGATGTAGCTGGGGTGGCAATAACGGCTGAGACGGCAGATGAGAAAGCTCCAGTGGCCTGAGATCCAGCGGTCTAGAAAAATTTGTTAGAATTTGGCAAGTGAAAAATGGATTGAGGTGAAACTTACGACAGTGACGGTCATGGCAGCGGCGGTGACAGTGACGGTGGCAGGGGCGCCAGCGCAAGTGCACTCCTCACCGGAAGATCCAGATCCAGAGAGACCAGATGATCCTGAGCCAGATGAACCGGAACCAGATGATCCTGAGCCTGATGAACCGGAACCAGATGATCCAGAGCCGGATGAACCAGAGCCGGATCCAGTTGAACCAGTGGTGGTTCCAGATGAGGCACCAGCTGATGCAGCGGTACTGGCAGCTGGAACGGCAGAGACGGTGACGTAGTGAGTTGAGGTGGAGGTTCCGTAGATGGTGGTGGTGAGGCTAGTGGTGGATTGACCGGCGGAGATGCCCTCAACAGATGAAGCGGCTTGGTTGTTTCCACTTCCAGCAGAGACACCGACAGTAAGAGTTGGGGTGACGGTGGCGTAGATGGTCTATATTGGTTAGTTATGAGTCATGAGACAATCGGGATTGCAACTTACAGATTTGGAGGTCTCGTAGATGGTGGTGGTGACAACGGTGGTGGATGATCCGGAGCCAAGAGTGTAGGTCAAAGTGTGCGACGCGCTTCCGGCAACGGTGGAGATAGCGCTAACAACACCAGTTCCGAGAGGAACAGAAACTGGGGCAGATCCAGATGGAGTGGCAACACCAGCGATTGAAGATGGAACAGTGACACCGAGAGCGCTAGATTCACCGGCAGCGGAACTTGGGACTGAGCTAGATGGGGCAACGCCAGATGGACCAACAACGCCAGAAACTGCGGACGAAGCAACTGCGGACGAAGCAACTCTAGATGGGCCAACGCTTGAAGCGACGGATGATGCACCTGGACCGTATCCAGTTGGGAGAGATCCAGTTGGGGCGGCGATGCCGGATCCAGTGATGGATGCAGTGGAGCTGACCTCAAGTCCCAGAGCAGAGGATGATGCGGAAGAGGCCGATGCGATGCTCTCGGAGAAAGAGGACATGGCAGAGGACAAGTGCTTACTGGTGATAGCCGCGCTAGCAGACTCAGCAGCCGTCACTGGGCAAACGGTGGTAGCCAAAGTGATGGTGTCGGTGACAATGACTGCGCTAACACCCTCAGCCGCGGTGGTGGTTCGTGCTGGGCAGTCGGTGACGGTGGCTGCGCAGCTGATAACGGTGCGGACGGTAGTAGCGAAGACGGTCAAAGTCGTCTGGGGCTCGGTGGCAGTAGTGGTGCTGTTGCTCAATTGACGGTTGAAGTGCAAGTGGGCAGGAGCCTTGCGGGCGGCCATGGCAGTGCCGGCCAAGAAGGCCAAAGAGGAGAGGGTGGAGTAATGCATTTTTGCAGGAGTCGGTTTGTCTAGATTTTGATTGAAAAGTCGTAAATGGCCGGTATGTGGTATCAAGCAATCAATGCTTTTGTCTCGAAACTCCTTATGCTACACGGAAACGAATGCTATGTACCCAAGATGTGATTTTGCTATGTGCGTGCGTGAGGTGGTTCGTGAAAGTGATCGTTCGGGGAGGGTATCGGATTGATAAAGTGAGCGAAAGTCGATTCCGCCAAAAGTGTAGCCTTCAATGTTTTAAAGAATGACTGTAGAGTTGGAAATAAGAGAAAGAGACTCTTTTGTGCAAAAGGGACTTCGTGGTAAGGACTGTGAGTGATCAAGTAGGAAGATCTTCAGAGAGGATGGAGGGAATGGGAAACTTTTAAATGAAATGAGCGGACGGGGCAAACGGTAAAAACAGATGAGCAAATCCTGGGAAGCGAGAGTACAGCAGGTCCCGCAAGAAAAGTGGGAACCACCGGTGGGATTTTTCTCACACTGTGAAATAGGTGAGCAAGGGTGGATTTGGAGAACAGGGCCATGTATGATTTGTCCAGGGACATTTTAGCACGCCGGGAGTATGTAATTGGAGTGGAGGGATGCATTCTGGTTCGCTGCTCTGCCTGTGCCTGTGCCTGTGCTTGTGCTTGTGCTTGTGCTTCCTTAGCCCGTTTTCTCTTTTGCTTGCTGCAGGACCCGGTCAATCAGTCAACCGCCGTCTTTGCCCTTCGCCGCTTACAGATTACATGGAGGGGGTGGGCGCACATGGGTCCATGCAGGTACAGAGGGGATCTCACCGCAACATCACCACGCCGGCCACCCCCCCACGCCTCAGATCCTGGACAGCTTGGGATAAAAAAGCTTGGAGGATCTGAAAGCACACAAGTCTTGGTCTTATTCAGGGGTGCGTGGTGGTATCAGTACTTAATCAGGGCTTAGTGGCTGCTGCATTTCCCTCCGCGTCTGCCAATGAGCGATGATTATAAAAGGGGTACCTGAATCTTTGGCTGACAAAAAGTGCTCGAAGAGGCTGCTTGTCCTTGTTCCTGGATAACGCCCAGGGACGAGTGGATCCTCCGGGAGTGAATGGGACGATGAGATGGGCCAGGTCCACTTACCTGATATTATGAATGGTCAGACAAACCGCTCTAATCAAGACCTTGGAGATTTAGGGAACAAAAGGTCGTTTCAAAGGATCGGTTGGCTTGACTGATTGGCTGGTGAAACCATGGCCCATGTCCAGAATCCATTTCCTCTCGCTCCGGGTACAAAGCGCGGATGGAATAACCTTCTTCAAGAAGGCAAGTGAGAATGCTTGGCATCTATTATTTCATCTGTTGATTCTGTTCTCGTCGTCTCAAACAACTGTTGTAGGAGAATTGTGTTGTTTTGCATGAATCTGAAGATTGGTAGAACCGTTCATCCGCTGTTCTTCGTTCGGTGCTGGGTGGTCTTTGCACTGAGTAAGGTTACGATGTTTCCTCTTCGTGAGGTGCCCACAGCACAGCCCACAACTATGAGAGAGCGATGTTTCTATCGTCATCTATGAAAGTGGATAACTCAGTACGCACTTACATAAACCGCGCACGATACAATACAAGCGTAAAAGCATAGAACGTGAACGCGAGTTACTTTTCCAACTCAATCAATCGTTCTTAGCATCACCACGTATTACCCAGCATCGTGAATCGTGATGACGACTTCGTCCATCCAGGTGCTAGTCCTTTTTCGCGTACAACGAATCGGAAATTAAAAAGGGTCAAATTACTGTCTATCCTGTCTTCGACCAGACATCGCATCGTGTTGCCCGTTTGCTCTTCGCTGGCGCTGGGGGGAGGAAAGACAAGCCAAGAAGGCCAAGCTTTGAATGATTGGACCATTGGCCGGGCAAGACTCAAGACAAGACCAGGCCGAATTCTAAACTCTTCGCTGGACTCTGTCGAAAGGCGAGGAAGCGGCACATAATTTCATCTCACCTCTCCACTCCCCACTCCCCCCTCCCCCCTCCCCAGTCCGTGTCAGAATCCCAAGACTTCGAGGATATACCTACCATACCGGACATAACATAACTCATAACATCTCCAGTTTGGGGCTTAGAAGTTTAGAAGCACGCTGAATGCTGTGCCCTTCTCTGATCTGCACGACCAAAACACCACACCCCGAGGCCCGAACGAGCCAAAAAAGTCCAACCGTCGTTTTTTGGTGGCTTCACGTTTGGGCTGTGCTTACGTTTTAGGGCCTGTCCGGTGCCCTCGGGAGTTCCCTCCCTACGACCGTTCTTATCTTTCTTTCTTGTCCCTTCTTTCTCGTAAGACTCCGCCACTTATCAGCCAGTCCTCGAGTCAGAAATCTGTTTTATTTGCCGTGTCATCGCACTTCCCGTCACCCATCGCAACCCAACACTCAGCGGCAACCAAAGCGCCAAATAGCCCAAACGAGGAACAGCCGACGGACGATCAGGCGAATCGAATCCAATAGAATTCAACAGCACTCACACACTTCTCTCTCTCTCTCTCATTCAGCACACTCACTCACTCACTCACTCACTCACTCACTGCGCACAATTGTTCGTTCGTGTATTATGAAACCTGTCCATTCTGCATAAAACCGTAAATGATCATTTCTCCTCCCTTCATCTCACCCAACCGACCACCCCTGCCCGATCTCGTCTCGTCGCGAGATGGAAATCGTCCAGACTTCCATTCCCTACGCAAATCCGTTCTAGATGCTCTGCGTGCTGTAAACGCTCTCTATTTCTTACAGGAACCTTACGCGCCTCCACTATTCTGCTTCTTTTTTCGATCTTTCTCTCGAGTCGCGATGGGATGGATGGGCGTGTGCCGACTTCGGTACGTACGTATACTTGTATACTAACTGAGACTAGATGGAATGAATTGTGCAAGCCTTATCATAGATTTAGATCTCATCGTGTACGTATCGTATCAACTCCGAATTTCGTCTGTCTTGTCTCTCCGCCCGGGCTGAGCGAACGGCGGGTCTAGCGAGCGGAGACCTCGTACGTAGGAGTATGGAGATGAATGAATATGGATATCGATGCGATGGCGATGGCTATGGCTATGTATGGGCAGATTTCCAATTCAGGAATTCACCTCTCTATTCTCATTATCTTCATCCTAATTCTCGTTCTTGTTCACACGATGCTCTCCTTACCTGTCTGTTATCGCCAAGCTGTTACCTCTCCCCCCTTCCTTCCCCTTCCCCTTCGTACAGTAAGTTCTCCGTCCTGTATCATACTTGGTATCCCTCCCATATCTCTCCCTCTTACATCGGTACCAAACAACCGCTTTCCCTTCCCTACCCTAATATCCTCTCCTCTCCTCGTCCACCCATCTCCAAGTCTCACCCCAATTCCCCCTCTCGAAATTAATTCCCCAAAACCAACCTCCACGGCCGATATCAATAACCACTCCTCCATACACGTTCGTTTCCGGCATGCTCCTGCCGAATGCGAGTGCGTTCCCTTGCGACTATTTCGGTGATTGGGGTTAGGCTTAAGCGCTGGTTGGTTACTAAGTTTCGTTGCTTATTCTAGCTGTATGTATGTACGAAGTAAGGTTACGGTGATAAATTGAGATGATAGCTTGACATAACACGATACTTTTCTTCGCTATGAGGTTAAGGCGAAGCGCTTACTTGCGACATACAAGTATATTCGTACCTCACTCCTCCACCTATCCCATTCATCGCGACCATCAGCAGCAGCAAAAATAGCCAGGCAAATCCACACCACGGCACAGCACACTACCCGCAAGGCTTACTCACTCAACTCAAATGATCCTTCCTTTCCTTTCTTTGGATCTTCTTCGGCTTCCTTTCTATCTCCCTTTCCTTTCTTTCCTTTTATTGGGAAAACCCCCCACTCTCACTTCCTCTTCCACTCCCACTTCCTCTCACTCTTTTTGACATACTTATACTTCACACCTCATACTTCCGCACTTCGTATTACAGCAAACAAGGCACCCAACCCACCCAGCATCTCAATCAATCTCGCTTGGTCTTGGCGCCCCCGAGAGCGAGAGCGGTACCGGGGGAGGGATGGGTTTCCTTGTTTGACTGGAATCTGGATGGAATGCATGCATGGACTCGTGGAGGGATGGATCGATGGATGAGTGAACGACCGGGTTCGCATCATATAAAGTGCTGAGCGGTGCTGGGGAGAAGAATGGGAAGGAGAGGAAGAATGGGAAGGGAAGGGGAAGTTACTTCCTTTTATGCGCGGTGAGTTATACTATACTATGATTTATATTCATTCCGAATTTTCTACTGGAGAGGTAGTATATGAGTTGTGAGTCGGCACTCGGGAGAGGGAGAGGGGGAGGAAGAAGAGGAGGATAATTGGCAAGCAACGAATAGGTAGGTAGGTGAGTAGGAGCTATGAATAGAATAGAATCGATACCGATATATACTGATAACCAGGGAATAAGAAGAAGGTAAGATAGAGAGTGCTTCAATCTGGATATCGAATTGTACAACAATGTTCTGATAGAGCGATCACGGATAATCGATCGATGTCGGATACGCTAAAATATTGTGCGTTTCGAGCTTTTTACGTTGTTTTTGCGAAAGTACTTTCTTTCATATCCCCGTTTCTGAAAACAATCGAAGCAGAAGCAGAGCACTGGAAAGTTCCCCTCCAATCATCGATCCTTCGTCTTCCCTGGCTCTACTTGCTTTCGTGCGGATAATCTCTCTGCTTCTCTCCTATTTAATAGACGTTGTTCTGGGGCAGCTTTCATGAGAATAACTAGTATTCGTTCCCCTCCACAGGACATATATACTTCTTTGCATATTCGCATACTCCCAGAATCGAATTTACTTATACGTACTACGATTTATATACCTATATATACTACACTACCTTTCTCCCAGCTTCAACGAATAGTTCGATTGAGGACTTCAAATACCGGGAACACTCGAAGAGAATCCCATCTTCCCCTCCTTCTAAGTAGCCTGGCTATAAAGGACACTCCAAGCTTGAGTTTAGAAGACGATCGTATCAGAGGGAGGAACATAACGATAGGTATACTCGCACTACTATATGAGAGTTTCCCTCTCGACCAGAGCACCTTGTTGGCTGGCTCGGATATGTACGTATCACTTTCTTTTGAAGTTTGGATAAAGGGTGCGGTAATCTATTTATGAGCATACGGTGTGAATTGGATGGCCTGAGTCTGTCGATGAATTTGTTGCTGGATAGAGAGATGGAGATAAGAGTAGTGATGTGATATGATATGTTATACTAGATTATGATTTCTGACATAGTGGGAGTATATCTATTTGTTTGTTTGTTTATAT
>LLKJ01003657.1:0-13463 GCA_002242865.1 Clarireedia sp. CPB17
GAAGTGAAGAGCGAGGGGTGGTCTGGTTGCAGCTCATGAAGGAACGAGAAATGATTTTTGGAGTTTGAGGAGGTTTATCCAGGATGGGAAGTTAATGAACAAAACGACTTGATGATTTGATAATCTTTCCTTGAAGAGTAATACTTCTAAAATGACGCTTCTACTACCATTTGGTTAGAAAACTTTTTATATAAGGACTGCCTTGGTATCTAGTAACCCATAAAGTTCGTTCTCTATGTCGTGTCAAATGCTCCTCCCGTGATTAAAAATAATTGAACCCCCAACCGACACCTCTGCTGAAGATTTTATAAGCCCGAGCCCCCATTCACCTCCATGACACCGAAAGAATAAAAGACGACATCATAGTCAAGACATAGAACGCATCATGCCAGGAGACGTGTCCATAGAGAACAAAGCCTGAAGAGCATCGCGGACCTCAAAATCCTCAAGCGCCGCACCGAATCTGTCATCAGTCAGCACTATTCTGCTAAGCCACTTAGAAAATCAGGGGCACACACCCGTAACATCTGACTTTAGGAAGTAAGTCCTCGCTCATTGCCTTGAAATCCTTTTCTTTCAGCTCAGACAACCTTGGATGAGCTAGAACCATCCCCCAAGCCATCACAGGCGTAATTTCACCATTCAGGTCAAGCCTTTTGCTCAGATCAAGGAGATTCGACAAGTCTGACTTGGAGAGGTCCCATGTTTTCTGCGACCCGGACTTATTAACGTGTGGTAAACAATGACCAAATGGAATGTCTGGATGAATGTCGGCTTCGGGAGGACATGTAGCCATGAGTGCATGCCCACACCATATTTCGCCTTCAGGGTCACTCGATCTCTCCATAAGAAATTGCATGTGATCCATGCAAGGTCGCTCGAGCCTACGCCGAAAATTGTCGTCAGCTATTGAGGAGGCGACATTTACGGCTTCGGAGGATTCCCGTACGTTAAGACGAAATCAATGCCTGCCTGATCATAATCCACCCCGGGCTGAAGCTGCTGTTGCGCCATACTCCGACCATTCATATTATTGCTAGTGCCGAATTCGGGAGGTGAGCCATGATTGTATTGCATATTACTGGGATTCAAATTCGATGACTGGCTTAGCGGAGGAGGGCTATAGCTCGCTGAGCCGGGCGCATAGCTGCCGGACACGCTCCCACTCGAAGTATATCCCACGCTCGCATTCCGTTGTTGAAGTTCGCCCACACCTCCGGTCCCATTCCACGGTATGCCATGTTGTGCAAGAAGCTGTTTTAATTGTCTATTTTCTTCTGCGAGGGATTCTTTGCTTCTGGTGACCGTGCTGAAATTCTCTTTCAATCTCAAGACTTCCTGTTCGAGAGCTTTGATGTAAATTTCTTTGCGCTCGCGATGCGTTCTAAAAGAGATGTCAGTTCTTTGCAGACATTTTGGATAATGCGCCAATCTACCTTTGAGCTTGACGGTTCAATTCTTGTCTTCTTGTCAACGCAGGTTTGCTATCCGGCTTCGGTCCTCTCTTTTTCGGTGTTTGGCCATCAACTATCGTGAGCATCAGTATGATATCTCAGATTTGTGCAAAGCAATTCCTTCATCATACCCCTAGTGCTCTTCTTTTCTGTTAAATTTTTGAGAAATCCTAGGCTCATTGATAAAGGAGATTTGTCGCTTCGCCCTTCATCTGAATACCCGCTTCCGTGGTCCCCTCGCTCCGTAGGGTTCGTATAGTTGCCCGTCGGCGATAGCGAAGACATCGTCGTTGATCTTGCCGTGGCGCGCCCGTATCCGAATAGTAGTCTGAAGTTGTTAGCCACTGCCACAGAGTAATCTTCCCAATTGAGGGCAAAGTGATAGGTAAAAGTAGGGCAATAGCGGGCGAACAGTAATAGAGGGGTTCTCATACATATCAGCGTCAGTCAATGTCGGTGTATATCCAAATTTTGATTGAATCGCGTCACGAAAGGAAGTAATCCAGTGCCTGCAGTATTGCGGGGTCACAGAGTGGAAGTAGCGTCCGCTATTTGAGCTAACCGTGAGATGTGTTTAAGGCCAGGGAATTCTTGAATATCGAGGCACAGTAGAGTGTGATGAAGTACACTTGCCGCCAGAGCTAGACAAAGATCGGTGATTTCGGAAGAATGGCGGGTCTCTTAAATGAGGATCTTGAGTTATTTGGAATAGAGGTCGGTCAGAGCATAAGAGAATTCGAGGCACTGCACTGCAAGCCGCGCATCGCTTATTTCGCAACTTGCCGTGTCCAGTGAACTGACAGGAGCTACAGCTGCAACATTAGATGATGTAACACCAGCACCATGCATATGTACGCCTGGATGTGTGGGAGAGCGGGGAGCGACGGGAGAGAAGAGGCGATATACTTGTAGATGACCCGGATAGTAGTAGATCTGCAGTTGCTGAAGGAAGGAAGTAGGCTATCAAGCATCGACCTATGTCGATTGATAGGGCTGAGAGTAAAAGATCGTGCAAGGTACCGGATTCTCTGTCGCAGACCAGCAGTTACTCCGTACGTTGATTGTAGTGTTCGCAGCAGCAGTGACGGGCATAAACATGGATTATCACGAATCTAGTAGATGGCTTCAGTCTTGGGATGCTCGACCGGCACATGTTCCTGGTCGGTCAGCTTACTACTCCTACTCTCAGTATAACTTCTCCAGCTTCTCCAGCTCCTAATCAAGCAGCTTCTCGCTCTTTCCTTGCGCCGTATCTTGCATGGACAATTCTTGTTACGCCACAAGCCTCCATCGGATACGCACCCTGCTTCAATCACGACTGTCCCGTGGCCGTGCATGGCTCCTTCGCCCTCTCCGATGAAAATGAAAACCTGGGGAGTGACAGTATACTAAAACCACCATAGCCAACATAGCGAAAGTCTCATGATGTCCGCTTTGAGATATCTGCGCCATGTTCTTGCATTGCACACCTCTCTCTCTTCCTTATCCGAGCTGTCCGTCCATGATCTACACATCGGTGCTAACTTAAAGTCTTCGTCTTCTTTCTCGCCTGTGCGATGTGATGCAGGGACTTGGCTCGCCGAGGCTCGCGCACCATGGCGTACCAGCGCACACGACCAATATTTGCTTCTTCACTCTTCACTGGCTATCTCCATATTTTCTGACTCAGCAACGAAAAGTAGGTTTTTGGCTATGTTAAGTTCCTGGAATTTGCATGTGCTGACCGCTTCCCCTCATCCATAAGTGACATCCTCAAACTTCAGTCAATCTCGCAATGGGCGCCAAAGTGGGAGCCGCCGATGTGCTCACGAATATTCGTGGAGTGCTCCTTGTCGTACCATGGCTGCTGGAATTAGTCCTTATGGACGTCCTTATCTCTCTATTCATACCCTTTAGCTACCTATTCCCTAACTGGGTATATGATGCCTCGTCTTTCATCGCATCCACCAACTGGAACTGGATTCAAGCCATCTTCGAGGTTTTCAATGGCGGAAAGATCAGCATCTCTGGAGATGTTCTGCCTGAAGGAGAAACCGCTATCGTCATTGCCAACCATGTTAGTTGGACCGACTTTTACATGATCCAATCACTCGCCATCAGAGCTGGAATGCTAAGTAGATGTCGATGGTTTGCAAAGATCGAATTGAGATGGGTACCACTACTTGGTTGGGGTATTTGGGGAATGGGCATGCCCATGGTGAGCAGGAATTGGTTGAAGGACAAGAAGGAACTGGACCGCGTATTTGCAGGTGTGGTGGTAAAGAAGTGGCCTCAATGTAAGCAGCATACGATGGATCAGAAGAGGCAGTGCTAACCATTTGTATAGGGCTCATAAGCTTTAGTGAAGCTACGAGATTCACACCTAAGAAATACGAAGAGACAAAGATCTGGTGCAAGGAGAACAATCGGCCAGTTCCCAAACATCTTTTATATCCCAGAACGAAGGGCTTCGTAACAACCGTACAGCATTTACGCAAAGCTAAGCACGTCAAGGCAGTTTATGATATGACGATCGCATATTCACGCCATAATAAGTTTCACGAAGCACCTACAATCTGGGAGTCGCTGAGCTGTGGAGATTTGAGTGGAAAACGAGGATACAAATTTCACGTTGACGTGAAAAGGTTTCCCCTTGACGAACTTCCAGAAACCGATGCGGAGCTGGCCAAATGGCTAGAACAAAGATGGCTTGCTAAGGGTGAATTCTTGGAGGCCAAGAGGGAGGAGTGGTCAAAAGCATTGAAACCTATCGCGGCATAGTTGTCAAGCATCCGATTTCAAGATGGCACAGTAAGACGCGCGCGGCACCTACTGTTTTTAGAGGTATATGTTCTACGAAGGCTTCTATCGTATTATCGCAAATTCTCCGCACGCGGAATGTTGGCCGGTGCCATGAAATCTATTTTTGGATTTAAGGAATGTATATCTTCGTTTCTTCGTTTGCCCGCAAACGCGCACACATCGCCAAATCCCAATCCAAATGGTATACAAGACACAAAGAAACAACGTTCTCCCAAACCTTTTATTCATTTGAAAATTCCTATTGTGACCCGAATCCAGCCATATGAACTCGCAATGATTGACCAAACAAAGAAACTATTATCTGCATCCGAATACCACAGAGATCTTCATCTTCAATTACCTCTTATGAGAACTTCTTCTGAAACCTTCCCTTCCAAATTCTTCATCTCCATCTCAATATATTCAATTAACACAAGCCAAGAACAGCCATGCCCACAGGTGCTCTCACGATTTCGATCCCGGACTCCCCTACGACGACAACCAGAAAAGCGACGAGCCATTCCGTCGCTCGTCCCACTTTCTTCCCTACTGTTGCATGGTGGAAACTTTTCCCGCGACCCTTTAGTGGGGATGCCTATGGGGATGGCGAGCGGGAGAGAAATTACATGGTTGAGGAGGGTCTCTTGGATGGAGGGCAAAACGATGAGTTTACTGTCGGGAATGGAGTTATTGGGGCGGGGAGAGTAGGTTCGGGAGTGGGGATTATGAGAGGTGCAGGGAGTGACTATTGGAGGAGAGTGAGGGAGCAGAGTGAGAGGAGGGGAAAACTTAGGTTTTGGGTTGAGGTACTTGGGGCGGTGGGGGTGGTGGTTGCGGTGGTGGGATTAATTGGGTTGATTGCTAGAGGGTGAAAGGCCGAGGGTTTGATGATGTCTTAGGGCGAGACGCTCTGCATGTTGATGGATGCTCTATCGTCTGTACGGCGTGCTTGGAAGACACTAAACGGCGGGTGAGCCAAAAATGTATGTGTCGAAGATGGACCCCAATAACTACGGCTAACTCTATCGCAGTCTTTCCTCCGATAAGATCTCTGGATGAAATTCAATACCTACGGATTCCTCCCTGACTCAGAATTATTACCAATTACTGGACAGCCACCAGTCACCGACCCTAACGTGCGAACCCACCAAAGTAGCCACTTTTCGTCGTCCACCTTAAGCAAGCAATCTTCAGGAATGTTATACTTCTTCATTGTTCTGCAGCGCCTGAGCCGTCTTCGGTTGACTTGCAGAAATCGAATCAACTACAATCGTCACCGAACCCCTCTTCACTACATCTCGCTCCTCCCCACCACAGCAAGATACTCAACTCTTGACAGCCCTCACCCTCGAACTCTTTCTTCCACATTTCTGACGAAAGTGCCGGTCCCAGTTCCTATAATCCTCATTCGAGAACCACCACCCAGGCAGCTGACCGAAAATGAATCCACTGCGGAGGATTCTGGTCGCGTGATCTCATGCATCATCAGTTTTCCGTCATGCTTTAATAGCTTGAAGGGTTTCATAGAGCTTCTTTGATGATACATTTCGATCATATGTTGCCTCTGCTTTCATGCGGTATGCTTTTGACTCTCGGGCTTGTGAGAAGCTCCCATATCTCACCATCACCAGTCTCATTAGAAGTACAAAGTCGAAAGCTCATCCTGGGCGAGGCAATGTGTGCGTGTGGAATTATGCAAATCGTATAAATTGAACATTAAAAACCCGTGCTCGGCGCAGCTAGGGCTACTTAGCCGTCAATACAGTGATAGTGCTGTCAATCGACCATTGCAACATTACATTCTGTGGTTACGCCTCTCCTCCTGCCGTCGGCACCTTTAACAGGAGAGGCACTAGACTACTCGCTTCCGGCGTATCGGTACCACATTATGCCGTTTTGGTACTTACATGCTGAAAATCAAACCGTTTCGTGCTATCTCCATCTCATTTGCTTGCTGTGCCACAAAAATGTGACGGAAAACAGGAAATCAAAGAAATGCTCAACTATCTCGACCTCGTAAGGTTCCATATGCATCCATCTTTTTGGATGAGTGTTCTAGAGAGGTAGCTCCAACGGAGAAACCATATATGTCTTGTTCTGGCCTGGAATGTAAGATATCCTGTCAAGTCTTCTGGCACTCAAAACCAGAAAGTTGAACACTGGGCTGCGATATCCAACTTTCTCCCGCTATTTTCACGGAACCAAAGTTTCCTTGAATCTCAACCATAGCAACAGAACGACTTATCAAATTTCATGAAGTTGTCAACGCTGTGCGCTCAGAAGTACCTACTCCCTGCGGCGATTGATCTCATTGCAGAAACGAACCCAGAGAGGTTATATGCAGAGATACCACTGTCAGCGACTAGCTTCGATGCCGGGTTTCGCAGAGTTTCCTACGGTGAACTCTCGAATGCAGCCAACGGAATTGCCTAGTGGATTCATTGCACTCTAGGGTCTTCAAAGACATGTGAGCCTCTGTGTTATATGGGACTAAATGACCTTGTCCGTAACATCGTTTTGTTGGGTAATTGCAAAGCGGGATATTCGGTGAGTTTTAGCACTTTCCAAGTACGGAAGTAGGTAAGGTCATGAACATAACCCTTATCTTGCATACCTGTTCGGCCATTTCGTTGTTGGGCGTTTCTGCGCCGTGACAGTGCATCAGCGAATCACGTAGAGTCTTTCATTGCCTCGGGGGTCAACGTATGAGTCAAGTCGAGCTGTATATACAAGAGAAGCATAAGCGGGTTATGAGAGGAGCATAAACATATATAAGGAATATATTAGCGGGTTTAACTTAAAAGGGGATTGTAAGTATACGCAAATGCGCGAAGGAAGATTTATCGGCAAAGCTGACAGAAATGAAAAGATTAGAACGAGATAGAATGCAACGTCTGGCGGAGCTTGAACCGTGACACAGACTGGTGATCATGGGAATTAATGGAGATGAATTGCTACAGTCGTGCGGCTTACCGTCTGCATATTCGTCTTCATTCTCGACGATGGCTTCACAAAGTTCAACAATCGTTCCTGTATTCTTTCACTCCTTGTCTCAACGATCTTCACAATCTTCCAATAGTACAGCCTATCAACTGACTACCGCGACATTCGAAACTGTACCATTCGCTTTGTATGACGAAGATACTGGTTCAATGGGATAAGAAGTGTAGAAAAGACTATTTTTTGTTTCCAATCCGACACCATCCGATCCCACTTTTGTTTTTTGGTATCCAAACTCCACGCAAATGCAAAAACACCTATATACAGCATCATACCGCCAGCTCAGCCTACCAGCACAGCGCACCTCTATATGCAGTCCCCATCCCAACACGCGCTCCTCCACGCGCGCGATGGGGACATGCAGCCAAATATCTACAAGGAATCGAAACCCCTCCCTCGTCTCTTCCCACCTTTCCCTCGGCTCCGCTTCACCACGACCCCCGCTCTCGCGTTTCTATTCGAACGCAACCGCTTCCGCACCATCATCTTCTTGATCTCGGTTGTGCGACGCATCACCCATCTATTCTGCTCAGTGCTGAAGAGCAACTGCTGCGTGGTGATGATGGTGGTGATCAGGATGATCTTTGTGCTTTTGTTGGGCGACACGTATGTCTTGATGATGCGCGTCTTTTGCATGGTAACGAGATCAGATGTGGTGGTTGTGGTGTGTGTTGTCATAGCGGCGGAGTTGTCGGGGGAGGTTGTTGGGAGGGGTGTGATTCGGGAATTGGGAGGGATGAGAGGGAGAGAGGGGTTGGGTGTATTAGTTTGTGAAGAAGAAGAAGAGGAAGAGGAAGAAGTAATTGGGTGTGGTTTGATAGGCTTCATAGTTTAAGTTTCCGTCGTCGGAATAAAGAACTACTCATCAACTTCAAGACTTTAAAACGAGCCAACGTCAGCAGCGCACAAACTGTTCAAGCGAACAGTTCAGTTCTATGTCAGTAAATGAAAGGGGGAAGAATCCTCGTGGGGAAACTGGGATGATGGGAAATGGGACCCAAGCGAAAGCTGCGAATCAAGATATGAGTGAATGTAATGAGAGAAGATGGTAAAGTTAATTTTCGCAGCGCAGGATTATAAGCCAGCTCCAACTCAGCCCTACCCGCTTCGACGCGGCCGCGACCAGAGCTGTTGGTAGAAACATTTTTGCAGACCATCTTATTGAGGCGCGGTATGAGCAAGAGTGTCGGTCTGCTCGCCGCGCTACTCTTCGTCCGCCACATATGCGGTCTTACGGGCTACGAGACTTGACCTCCCGGTTAGGGCTGCTGGCGCGGTAAGGTGCGGATTTCGTCGCTTACTCCGTGTAAGGGACGACAGGCCGCAGGGATACGGTCGTCAGGCACCATTTCCTAGCGGTTATCACGTTGGATGTGCGGTTCGGACGGCAATCGTGGTCGTGCAACTGGCGGGTTGATATGTCTATCTGGCCGAGAGGAGGGCAGTTGGCTCGTGTGCCCAGTTTGAGTAAGCGGGCTGGAACGTAGGCATACAACCAAGGCAGATCTGTCAGAGAGGGACGCTCGAAGAGGAAATTCTACGCTTGCATGGTTTCTAGAAGCTTAGGGTAAGGACATCTGATTGGGGCGACAGTGGTTTTGCGGGTTTGCCGCGAGTATTTGTGCAGCTTTCTTATCTGGGTCTGCAAACATGGCCGCGAGACCTGAACCCCCCACATTCTAGTATTGCGCCATCATAGACGCGCCAAATTAAGCAATTGGGCATGTGTCCCGTGTAAATCTTATGTTGGTGGACTCCTGTTGGTTGGTTGCAACTTGCATGAACGGAGAAGGAGAAAAATTATTCAAGCTCAGGCGGAGGGTCGCCACGGCAGTCCTTGGATGTGGGGGTTTATTTTTAACACTTCTTGTCCCGTTGAACAAGTATCTTCGTCATACAAAGTGAACCTTTTGCCTCTTAAATTTTTTCTGTGGATTCATGGTGGTGCTTGTGTTGGCTGCCGGTGGGTTTGTGGGTATTCTCGCCTCTAGCTGTTGCCATCGCATTCTCTGGTTGCTTGTGCAAACGGAAATATGCATCTCCATGATTTTAATATGCATTAGCATGTTTCCAAAACCCTGTTCTTTCATCTCACCAGAGAGATTGTTTGGATCACCAGGGGGTGACTCTTCGGCTTGGAAATAACAGGCCCATTTGGGATAATATATTGAAGCTGATTACTGCTGTCGATTGAATATCCCAAGTATCCTTTTCGTACTGAGAGCCTTATATCTCTCATATAAAGTAAGATATATGGCGAAGCTAAATGTGAATAGGGATTGCAAATCGCTACTTCGACGTTCTTTTCTTCTTAGACTTGGTAGACTCAGTCCTTATCGTTGTGTCAGGGGTGATTGGCTGGACGCTTGGCTGGCGGCTCGGCTGGCTGTTTGATACCTCTTGTTCATTGTCTAGGCCGTAGCTTTCAAGTCGTTGAGATAATCCTGAGCGTGAAGAGGCTAATTCTAGACCTTGTTCGGAGACGTCGAAGTTCAAATCAGCTGGTATCGTGTCGATAATATCGCAGATTCTTTCAAAGTGCTTCGGAAGCCATAAATCGTAGATGTTCCGGACAAATGTATATGCCGTCCACTTCTCCTTCCCATTCAACTCCGTGAAATAAAATTGGTGGATTGGATGGCAGTAATACTGGACATCGTCTCCATCAATGACGGCATAATGGCCACAAATTCTCACTTTGCTATCGCTGTGAGATATTGAAAAGCCATTTATTTCTCGATGTAGCTCCTTCTCTCGGCCAACCAAGCGGAAGAGTGTGTACAAACCACGTAAGATGACGGATTGAGTATGAGCGTTTTTTCTATCCGCAATATCAAGTGCATATTTGACTTCGGCAGAGAAGAACGGAAGGTAAGACTTACATGTTATACGTGGCCGCAATTAAGGTAGAATCAGTGAGTAGGTCGCCAAGGAAAGGCTGTAACTTCTTAAGCTGTTCTCGACTAAAGGCATCTCTCTTGAATCCAAGACCAATATCTGGCTGGGGACGGGGACCAGGATGCAAACCTTGGGGGTCCATGAAACTGATAGAGTTGACCCAACATGCGTTGACGGTCTCTCGGAGGATCTCTAAGTGTTTAGCTCCTCTGTCCGCTAGAATCTCCGCCGAAGGAACAATAAAGGGTGTAATATCGCGAACCACCTTGGTCTCATTCTCGCCCCTGATTATTTTGCATGTCTTCTTGAACAGATCGTCCTCAGAGAAAAGGGTATGCTCAGGTAGCGACTGTATCTCACTGAGGAGCGTTTGGCAGAGCTTTTCGCTCTCAACAGTAATGCCTTCTGCGTAATCATCCATGAAACTGCCACAGTCCTTCAGCTGTTCTTCAAACAATGGATGCTTGTATGGGGCACTCTTTTGATCCCGAGCTTGTTGGTTGCTTGAAGTTTGTGTCTGGGACGTTTCCGAATTTAGGCCGGCATATGAGCGTTTACGGCTCAGCGATCGGTTTCCCGGACGCGCATCGTCAACAAGCTCTTGAAAATGACACATTGTTGTCTCTTGTTCTTCTGTTGGCCACGTGCCGCTCTCTCTCCAGAACTCAATCCGAGCCCCCCCAACCGCCCCCGGGGCAGGAGCCGCAGATGTTCGCCGTCGTTTAGGTGACGACTCAGGTGAAGCGCGAGAGGGATGGACTTCGTCTTCTTCATGCCGTTTTCTCTTGGCCTGCTTCGTGCGGGGATGATTTTGGGTGGCCATGGTGAAAAGGGATCGCGGGATCGAAGCGCTGTTCCTGCCGAGTTTGGAATGGAGGGTTGGCTAGTGGAGGAGTCGCGAGCCCGCAGGAGAAAACGCATGGGTAAGATTATTAAAGCGTGGAGATGATTTATATGGAGTTGGAATCGTTGAAGGATGTGGATGTATATAAAATGGGCGATACTAGCAAGCGAGCATGTGACCTTAAAAAGTAAACCCCCGTTGACCTACAGAGGATTAAATATCTAGTTTTTAGGTGAGGGGTATATGACAGTCTGAGTACTTTGTTTTCATTTTCCTAGTACTATGTTGGTAGTATCCTCTTGAACTATTATGGCCAGGGATTGGAAGATATTGGTATTCGCTCCAGAAATAGCATTTTGTTGCATATGAATCTTGCCCGCACCTTTTAATACCAATATCAGGTTGTTTACAAGTCTAATAACACTACCGCACTCCCCATTAGGGCATATCACTTTCAACAAGAAAATAACCTCACCTCCTTCCATCTTACGTATCCAGCCAGTAGATCGATACTTCCTCCCCAAAATGGACGTTGTCACATATCCCTAAGAGACTTTGAAGCATCTCCAATCAAGGACCCCGGTTCAGACCTTAGTGCTGCAATCAAGCGCAAGATAATTTAAGCTCTCTTGGTGCGTTTTTCACGGCGGAATATAAAGAAGATCGTGGACCCCTCTCCAAGAAGCACTAGAACTGTGGATTGAATGTACCCTTGAAGAAGCCATAACAGCCTTACATGACATCCGTTTCGAGGTCAAATCACGTCGCATTATAGATTTGCTGTATGAAGTAAGTGCAACATCCGACATACAAGGCCCTAGAGCGCCAGTGACAGTAATGCATACATTCCTCCCAGTTGTAACTGGAGAAAGCACACTTCTACACAACTCTCAACCTGACTACAGTTGCCCAAGCAGACGTTATCGGCGCCTAGCTGCGACCTATGAATACTGCCTGTGATGCTCAGGGGGTGCCATCTTCGCAGATTAACCATCACGGCAATCCCCAAAATACACGGCAATAGCATCCACTTTTACACGTTTTTTCTTGGTACTTTAAAAGGTTGATAGCCTTACATATGAGTTAATATAACTACAATGTATAACCAGTTGCCTAGTACAGCCATTGTAAGGTGATCAGTGTGCACATCTGCAGCAGCCTTTGCTAATGCAACCAATTTCCTCGTTGGAACAAATTTGCTTATACTGCTCTCATAGGAGAGCTGATGGCCAGATGCCTTCTCCACTGTCAGATCAGAGACTTTTTGCTGACTGAGATGACGTTTGCTGTGAGTGTTGCATATGGGGAGTTCTATGATACTGGAAGAGGATCTTTTATGGAGAGCTAAACATTGTACGAAACGCAAGCGTCTCATGTAATTCGGTCTGCATTCAAAGAAGGCGACTAACCCCCTATCTCAGCGTTTTTCTATTGCGCAGAGCTACATCAGAAAGTAACAGAAGTAGAAGATATTATGATGTTCACGTATCAACATAGCTAGGAAATCCTCATCTTACAACCCCCTTACCTACCCATCACAAAATCGCAACCCCATTCGGAGGACTAGCAACCCCACCCGGCACCTAATTTCCCATCAGTCAGCTCAATCAATCTACATCACTCTCACTCATCACTCACCTTCAGCGGCACACTACTAAAAAAGAACTCCCACTTCCCCATCTCCCTACAAGTCTCACTCAACCTCTCCAAATCAAACAACTCCCCAATCGGCATCCCCCACCCCGCCAACAACCACTCATGCATCCAATGCGTCTGACTCGCAAACGGCAGACTCTCAAAAGCCAGCATATCGCCCGCCACAGCCGCAAACTCCCTCTCCCAGATCCATTTCAGCATTTCCTCGCCCGCTTCGACGCCTATACCGTGCATGATTGGTTTCGTGGCGAAGGCGTGTGATTCTTCGGGCGAGAGCTGCACGAGCGCTTTGGTGAAGCCGCTGCGGATGAAGAGGATGTCGGAGGGGCGGAAGGTCACGTTTTGGGATTCTGCTACGGCGAGGATGTCGGAGAGGGGGATTTTGCTGTCTTCTAGGGGGGTGAGGGTGTGGCCTTGGGTTTCGGCCCATGTGGCGTAGTCGAGGAGGACGCCGCGTCCGACGATGCCGCCGTTTTCTACCCATACTAGAATTAATGCATTAGTTGGATGTGTTTATGAAGATTCAGGGGATTCACAGACCGTCTATTCCGTTTCTCGTCGAATTATGAATTTCCTCTTGCGTGCAGCCATTGTAAAAGATTTTGTGATCCTGATATCCTACAGCGCATTACACGTTAGCTGGTATTTCATACCAGAAAATCTCGGTAACTTCTGCACTCCTTTGCTCGTCATCACATCTTCCATCCCTCGGGAAAGAATAGCTGGCCTATTTGAACTACATTTGATGATCACTAAACCACCACCATAGTTCGACTACCAACCGTTGAACCAACCAGCCTCCTCTCACTCCCTCCATACACCCCCATATC
>LLKJ01003658.1:0-16616 GCA_002242865.1 Clarireedia sp. CPB17
GGATATGAAGGAAAGGCTGAGGAGCGAGGGTGCGGAGGAATGGTTGCGGTTGGTGGTTGCGGAGGGGGAGTATCATGATCAACCGAGCATAGGGATTGGGTTGTATGATGAGGTGGAGGATGGGGAACAGACGAGAGCAATTAAGGAGTGGATTTGGGGGAAGTTGTAGGTTGTTTGGGCAGGGAAGAAAGGAAAAAAGCAGTGCAAGGAAAGGATGGGCGGAGGGAGGTAGGGAAAGATTTGTTGTTTCTTCTTTGAGCTTATAGCTTTTCCAAGTTTTCCTGGTGGATTTGAAACGGCGAATAGGACGGAGGAAATAATGAGGAGTACCTGGGAGTATTCATAACAAATGAATGCGGGAAGTGAACGGCGTTGATTTCGATACGAATTTGTTTCTAGAAGCATTCTCTTACAAACCCTTTCCTCACAGAATTAAAGTCCTAGTTGAGAGCAGAATTTGCACTAGTGATATAGCGCCATGACATTGCTGTCGCTGCACCATACCTCAAACTGGCATTGCTCGGAGAGAACCACCTACCACTTTGCACAGTCGCCGGAACTGACTGTACTGTACAAAATTCTAACGAGTACTCCACGCTGAGCCGGATACCAAATACGTTCACAAAGCTGTTATATCCTGGACTCAACTAGTGAAGTGACCTAGCTCAACCATTGCCAACGGCATATCAGCCAATCCCTCTGCCCGACCAAATTCAAGGCAACTATTCAAGAGCTAATTTGATGTGGTGTACTGCCATGCGATGCACCAGCACAAATGTTTAGCTCCTAGTAAAAAATTCCGAAAACACCCCCGCATGAAGCAATCCCAGAACTGTGGATAGATTTCTATCCCGCCGCGTCTGTGACGCCGATCGTTAGTATTATAGTATGCGCTGCTTAGTAGGCGCGCTTATGTAGGTGTGGCGTTCGTGTAGTTCATCGTCAATGTATCGATGTTTCAGTTGCGTGCGCTGATCATAGTGGGGAGTTCCGCTGCTTTTGTGGATCGAGTGGGTTTTGGGAGAGGCTGGAGATTGAGGAGGAACAGAGACGGATGGAAATGAAGATTAATGATGATGGGCGAGTTTCCCATTAGGTTAAAAGTACTGGCTTTTTGGTGGAGTGGTATACAGCGAATGATTAATGGATTGACCCTGTAGATGGAAGAAGTGATAAGAAGTCTAATTCATATTATCTACGTGTGTTACCTTGATACTTCTCACGTTTGGCAGGAGAGATAAGTAGACTTTGAGGGTGGAATGTCGTATATATTGTTTTTTTGGTTTATCTATTGTCTATATAATATATATGCCTAGCCAGCTCCCAGAAAAGAGAGAAGTTTCAAGTTGGCATGATCCCAAACATACGTTAGGATATCAACTTCCCTTATTCATAAACTGCAGGAAGAGCCATCCCTGATCAAGACCTGTTACAGGTACTCTTACAGACATTCCATTCCCTCAAACACTCCCAACACCACTCATGTTTACACTTACACGTCATGTGCAAACAGCCCTCGTTCTTCTCAATCACAAAATTGCACTGAGGACAACTCTTCCATCCGTTCTTGGCTGCGAGCTCCTGTACAATCTTGCCTTGAGCATCTTCTTCGCAGACACCAGCGTGTTCTGCGTTGCCGCACGGAGCGCAGGTGCGCGTGTTACAGGCGGAACAGACGGCGATCGAGGCATGGATGTCGGCTGGTGGGACGAATTTGTTGCAGGTTTTGTTGGAGCAGTAGCGTGGATTCTTGGTGGTCTGCTCAAGGATGAGAAGTTCATATGATGCGATGAAGGGGGCCTCGAGCCAGCGGGTGGCGAGTTGGACTGAGATGTCGGTTTTGCAGCACTTGAAGCGGGTTTTGGACGAGAGAGCGTTCTGGAATGCACCTGTTTTCAATGTTAGTATGGTGGAGAGAATATCAAGGTAGAGATTAAGGGGTACTTACCGGCAATACATTCACCACAGTAGGCGTGCTTGCAGGGTAGCATACACATGTTCGCTTTCTCGCCCGCCTCCATACAAGACGCGCAATCGGCCTTTGCAGCCTTCTTTTCCTTCTCAGCCAATTCCTTGGCTCGTTTGGCGTCCGCAATACGTTGCTTTTCTTTCTTCTGCTGTTCGAGCTGAATCTTTCGTGCAGCCTCTTCATTTGCTTTTCGTTCCTTCTCCAACTTAGCCTTACGGGCAGCCTTTTCCTTGTCTAATTTGGCTTTCTGCTCGACCTCCACGGCTTTCTTCCTAGCGTCCGAAACCCTCTTTTGCTCCGCCGTTGGCAATCGCTTCGCCTGCTCTCGCTGCTCCTGCACTTCGCGTTCCCATTGAGCTTGCGCGGCCTGCGCGGCAGCCATGTCTCGATCCAGGGAATTGAGTCTAGCTTCCTCTCTTTTCGATAGTCTCTTGGCGAAGGCTTCCTGCTGGAGGATTTTTCTGTCTTTTGCTTCCCATTCCAGTTGCATCTTGATTGCGCGCTGCTGTCCCCGAGTGTCCTGAGTTTCCCATTCTAGAGCAATTCTCTGCGCTTCTTCCATCTCTTTCTCAAGCCGAGCAGCGCGACGAGCATCTCGATGCGAAGGCTCGTGGGCAACGGTGACTTTCTCCTCAGTCGTAGCATTTTCCGACTCAAATTGGCCTGGAAGCCTGCCAAGACTGTTTTGGTTGTCCTCTGCTGCGAGCTCTGCTTGCAGTCTTTGAGCCTCGAGCATGTCGAGCTCAAATTGGCTTAGAGGAGAGTCGCTGCCGGTTCCAACGGTGACGGCAAACTGCAATTGAGAATGAAGAAGGTCATCTTCACGGTCCCATTCGGCTTGCAGTATCTGAGCAGTAAGCTCATCAGCTGACAAAGACATCCCTGGTGGTGATGCGTCGCGGCGGGATGATCGGACTTTGGAGGATGATGGCTCACGACGAGATATAGTCACACTAGTCTTTGTCTTGGAGAGCTGGGATTTGGAAGCAGCCCTGGATGATGAAGAAGCTCGGTGAGCCGAAGATTTGGTGTTTTGCATGCTGGATGAATGTGGCTGGGCTGAAAGTTTCGATGATCCCGAGTGATGGTGAGATGATGGTTTGGCGCTTCGGGAGCTGGAAGACTGAGAGTGTGATCGGCTTGAGGGCTTGGACGAGAGTGCTGATGGTAGCCGAGGAGACGGAGGGGTATCAGCTTTGATCACGACGGCTTTCGATGGAGAACGCGATCGGCTTTTGGATGTCGATGGTGGCAATGTAGGTGCCATAAAACGTTGAAAGTAGGTCTTCATTTCCCTGGAAATTTGTTCGGTTGTTGGTGCGAAGCGATCACGCTCAATCAGACTTTCCATATCATATAGAATCGGGATAACATTGTCAGGTCTTCTGGATTGGTGGTGGAAGTAGTGATTTCCGCGTATCCATCAGTAGCTGGTGTCAGACGATTTTTGAGGGCCTTGCCATATTGGTTGTGCTAGCAAAGATCCATTTTCCCAATGTGATATTGACGTATGGTTCTTCGTTCTTGAGCTGATTGTGTCCTATTGGAACTCCGTAATCGGCAAATGCCTAGCAAAAGCCTTCCTCAGTTCCCTGACCCGAGTAGTGACCAGCACTTCTCGTATCTACTTCTTCACCTTGATCCACGCACTTTTCGACAGATGTTGCAATTGTCTCCTCCCAAACTAACAAGATTTCTGCCACTGCGGTTCTCTCTTCTCTCTCAATACCTTTGCCTTGACAAGGAAGACCAGCTTCGTAAAAGTGATTGTGTTTGTGGGGGAGTAGAGGGGTAAGAAGTGAGAGTAGCGTCGAGAACGATTGTGAGATAGGGAGTGGAGAGATCCACGGGCAAAGCATCTTATAAGAACTGCGGGATGCGATTAAACTGTACATAAGTGGGGATGGAGTTCGAGTCCACGACGAAACTGCAGGCGAGGCCTGCATAGAATCGTGCTGTATATCATGATTACAGACAACGTCGCGACTCCCAGCTTGTATGATTGGGTAGCACTGCTGTATCGGTGAGTGCGAACGTGTCAGCACAACGTGTTAGGCATGTGACTAATATTGAGAGGTCGTTTGAGATGCCAGCAAATCATTTTGTGGGGCCCCAATATGGGGCGAGCACAAACTGATGCAGCGATAGGGGCTATTAAAGCGGCGAGTATAGTTTGTGTACATATTGGACTGCAAAACTTTGCAGGCGCTTATGTACAATGAGGCTGGTAAGGTTGGGAGTGTGGTGGATGCATCGTTTAGCTAGAGGAAGGTCAAACTGGAGGAGGTGACTAATTTGGCATGAACGACAAATGAGATTCTGCAAGTCTTATCGAGCATTTTGAGGGGGTGGAAAGACTAGGACATCTAGACCACAATTTCCAGCAAGATCATGTTTAATAGTCTCCGGAGAGATTTTTCAGCATCTTTGCAATGCTTTTTTCTTCCTCTATCGAACATCTGGTAGCTTTCATTCTCCGAAGTACTCTGCCATTATATCGTGGTCATGAGAATGATCAAGCTATGATATAGCTTGGTGGATAGCCGGGGGTTCGTGGGTAGACCTATTCGTAAATTTCTAGTTTTGCTGTTCGATGATTTTGGCTATATGTATAGAGTGTTGATAGACATCGAGACTAGACGAGGTATGTTGGAAACTTCCACATCTCTGATGCGCAAGCACATTTTAAGCCAGGCGTTCGATCGATGCTAGAAATACTGTAATCCTTGACTGCTACGCGACGACGAGAGAATGGAATGAGGATGCTGCGTGCGGCCTGACGTTTATTGTGAGGTTGTCTTCTTGCGAAGATACTCCGGAAAATACACAGATCCGATATTCTCAAGCGGGCATCGTGCAAATGACAATTTTGTATAGGAACAGCGACGGGCATCTTCGTGGAGTCGCAGACTAGGAGGAATCTTAGGGAAAGCACGGTGACTCAAAGAGCCGACCACACCCAAGGTCGACTTGTTGCACCCAACAGCACCACTCTTCTGCAATCTCATTTCTGCCAAAACAAACAAGCAATACAGCTTGAGCCAGACACAGCTTATGTACGGAATCGATTCCTACAGTCGTGTAATTGTGTGTCGGATGCGCCGAGGTTCGTGTGTTTGATAACTAAAGATGTTGGTATCGTTTCGCCTGGCAATGCCACAGCGCTACTGTAGGCAGAAGATCCATGGTCTGTGACAGCCAGAACGGAATGCGACCCCAATACGTGGGGGAAATACGAGCAACATGATGATGCGCATTCGCCCTAGACCTCAATAAGAGTCAGCAAACAAAAGGATCGCTTTGCAGGTTTTGGTCGAGCAAAAAGCCGTTCGCTCACTCTCGGCTCTCATCTTCCCAAGAGTCGCTGCACGGCTAAACGGACCGCTTATCTCTAGGTCCATGTAACGACCATGATACTTCCCTTGGTTCTGCGATATAGCTCTCAAACACTCCTAACAAATCGATAGGTAGTATTCAGCGAAATGAAGAGCCTGTTGACCAATCGCTATCCTGGAAATCCTCCAGATAAATCTTGAGTTGGTAGCGCAAAATCGTACATCTCTAAGCGCCGGCGGTGCTTGATGGGATTGTCAAATTTATGTCAAGCGGCTATTTGTTTGCCTTGTGGTGTCAGCAACGTACAAGAGTATGCAAAGATGCGCATCCATATAAAGTCCTAGTTCTGTCATCAATCTATCTCATTGACAAACATCATTGCGCGTCATGGATCAAACTAACAGTCTCCGTGAAGGTGGCTCAATCAACGAGAAGCTCCCCATAATCGAAGTCAAGCTAAGCACTCAGAAGGACCACGACGTCAACGCTAACGAGGATTCTGACAAGTTCAATGGACCCAGGTTTCAATTTCTCCTTGTGCTAGCTTTGATATTGGTGAATATCGCGTTATATTATGCCTCTAATATGACCTCAGCAAGCGCCCCGAGGACATCCCCAGCTTCACCTGACAAACCGGTATCGAGGGTACATGAAGTTCTCGAAGAAACTCACTTATGTACCAAAAATGCACCTCCGAGTTGGGAACTAGCCGTTGCAAAAGCCCAAACCGATGAACCATTCGCGTCTTTCGATAGTCTAGCACAATATTGTACGGACCTCTCCCCCACAAGATCCGCCGACGATTGTATAGTCGACGCCATTTCTTCTATGATTCTATACAGCGAGACCTTACTCTCACTCCGACAAACACTTTTCCACTTCGCAAAACCATCTAGCCCCAACAAAACACCATTCCTACGAAGCCGCCGATGGAAGCCAGCACCAGAAGACATTGCAGCTCCCTTCCAAAGGACCGCACCAACCTCCATAACCGACGACATTGGCACCGACATCCACCACATCGGCTTCCGCTGCCCCGATAGACCCTCCTGTAACACACCCCTCTTCAGCATCACCACACACGCAGGCATTCCCCTCCTCTTCACCTACCCACCACCGACCTCCACCACCACCTCACAAGCACTAATCTTTGCCTTCGGCAACACAACCGCCGACTGGAGCAACACCGGCGGCGTCGACATGCGCTTCGACGTCTCCGCTCCGACGCACCCGGTCCTGAACCCCCGAACCGACTACCCTTCTCTACGCGCGCAGCTCGAATGTCTCGTGACCGACAATCTCAGCACCCCCGGGATATTCTTCAGCATCCGCAACGCGGGGACGTGGGCGAGTGTATTCCGCGGGACATTTAGTCCGTGGGTGTATGGCGCAGAAAGCAAGATTGAGGGGATGCAGCAGGTGGAGGTACCGGAGTGGAAATTGGGTTCTTGTGAGATGAGACGGGAGCCGCGGGGGGCGTATGCGTGGGAGGTTTTCGGCTGCTTGGCTGTTGTGGGGGTGGTGGGAGTAATGGTGTGGTCGTGGTGGACGGAGAGGAGAAAGGGGTCAATAAGACTTTGAGGTTGCGGTTGTGGATGCATTGGAAATATCTCCCGGAACGGCGTACTTGGAGCATTGCCATATTTCAATAGAGGGCACAATGTACAATACAGGGACGAGCGAGCTCGTTATAGGAGTTTTGGGGGGAAGGCGGAATACCTTTGATACTTGACAACATCGCGGTGTACATTCACGTCATTCCAAGAAATGCACATCTGAGATACTCAATTCATGCATTGACTTTCGGTGTCTTTGTTTCTCGCTTCTTTGAATAATTCATTTTTCCAAAAGGATACTTATTCGTTAGCTAAAATCGAATCGACGCATTGAATCAAGTCAAGTAAGTCAAGTAAGTCAAGTTAAGTCAACTCCGCCGCCAACCACGCGCCACGCTTCATTCGAATTTCGCCTTGCCCACCTATCAGTATTTATTCTCCCCACTATCCACCCAGCCATCCGTCGACCCATCCATTCGTAAGATCCATCGTGAGCCCACTTCCAGATCCACCAAAAACCCGCACCTTACCTGCCGTCCTATCCATGCAACCGCGGCTATTACAAAATATACTTCAAAGGCGCTGCTACCATATTGATCAATGAACACCATTCGTCTTTCCGGCACTCATACTCGATCTTTTTGGACTCCTGCCATTTGGCAATTCCTCCAATGCGCCAGGAGTTTCCTCCTCCTCGCCTCCCCCAAGTAATGTATCCATAAAGCTTATATAATCGTACTGCGCCATACCTCTATCCTGCTGGAGATCCGGACCCTTATGTATCGGTACGAATTGAGTTAATTTCTCAATAACCTCATCCGGCACTAGACTGTGTCTCAGATCCATTTCCGTCACATATGGTTTTCCATCCGCGACTTCTCTGAAAGATTGGAAGACTTGTTCGGCCGTGTTCTGATCCTCGGTGACATCCACCATGAAGCGAATGAATTCTTCGAATGTGACGTAGTCTTTGCCATTAGACGTGTCTAGGAAGTAGTCGTGCATTTCATCTTCTGAGAAGACAAGGCCGAGGGATGCGAGGGCAGCGCTGAATTCTAATTCTTGGAGACTGTTTGTTACATCGCGATCAAAATGTCGGAACACACTTTCGAATTCCTCCAGTTGAATAGGTGTTAAGTTCGTCATATTTCTGGCCACGACCTGGTTGTCTAAGAATGCCAGCTTCTTCGAGACAGAGCTTTTTACTAAGCTCATTTCGTAGCAAAGCTCATCATACGTGTATGTTGTGAAATCGTTCTCTTCGATATTAGCTTCCTCGCACTTCTTGTCGATGGCTGCTATTTGTTCCAAAAATTGGTTAAGAGGAGGTAAATTGTCGTTTAATCGTCGAACATGGATTAGTTGATCCTCAACATCCCCTTCCAGTCCTGAGATCGCCAGCTGCATCGTATTCAACGTGGTTGCAAAATCGTTTGCTTTATCGGCAAAGGATCTCCGTAAAGCATTTTTGATACTAGCAAACATCAGCATAATACCAAGGGAAAGTTATACTGCACAACTTGCTCTCTGATCGTCTCATTAATGAGCTGACCCCTAGCCATTTCACCGGTCATCAAAGTCGCCCATTCTTCGTCCAAGACGCTCAATCTCAACTCTGGCGGCGGCTCGTAGGCACGGAGTCTGTAGGTACTGAGCTTGGTCTTTATGTTCCCTAATAGCGCTGCAAGATCGCTCTTTTCTGCTACCCATTCTCTTTTCTGGCCTCTTTTATAAGAGCCGAAGTCCGACGCTTGCTTTTTTGCATCCGCATATGTGCCCTCGAAAGTCGACTCTTGCCACCTAACAACCTGCTCCTTAATGCTCTTTAGCAATGCTCTCATTCTCCTCTCGAATGCACTTTGCATTTCCCAAGCTCCTTGCATGTTGTTGACAAACTTCTCTACCCTTCGGCCAGCGTTTTCAACCTTCTCCATCTGTGAGAATGCGTGGAACCAGTAAGCGATGTAAGTCATCAAACTCCTTTCATCGGGCTTAGCGACATCGCATACGTCCTCCACATCCAAAAGCGCCGGAATACCAATCTCTTTGGTTGCAATGTCGAAAGCTAACTGCATATTTCCTCGGTGGTCGTCTTTGTCCAACGTATCATAGTCGATCAGATCTGGTCGGTGAATATCTAGCAGCGCACAGAATGCTAATCCATCGTTCCAACTGTCAGTGAAATTGCGAACGTTAACCTCGTCGTAGCATGCCGTTTTTCTCTGACACCACAAGAGTAAACCTTCCTTAGCAGTCATACCCTCCTGGTTGATATCAGAGATTGTGAATCGTAAAATCAAGGTCCAGATCAGGCCTAGAATGATCTTTCTGTTTCCATCAACAACATCCTCAGCCCCAATATTCGTCATCTGAATCCCTCTGGATTTGATGAAGTCCAGCGACAGGTTTGCATTTTCGAATCGCTGGACCCGGAGTTTCGGTTTCGCTGCATATCGGCCAAGAGATTCGTTCGACAGACATTCGAGAAGATGAATGAGGATAACCTGAGACGATTAGAACGTATAAGAGGAGATATTCGGAGAGAGCCTACCCCATCACTTAAATCCTTTACTAAATCCACTACCTCCAATTTTCTGTGCGCAATCTTCGTGTTTAGCCTACTTGATATTAAAACCTAGCCACGACCAGAAATAATGCCGGATAGCTCACCATTTCGTGAACGTCTTTTGTTGCACTGTGATCCACTGCTGCTGCTCCGCGAATGCCATCTTTGTAAGCAACTGCTCATGGGGTGGTTCGACAGCTCTCAATGCTTCCCCTGAGCCGGAAGTCGATCCCTTTTTATTATGTTTATGCAAATATGTTTTCCTCCTTCTCCCCAATCCAATATTGTCACTATCTTCTGACTTCTCTGCGGTTCTTTGTAACCTCGAGGCCTCCGAAAATTGTCTCGATCTTAGTGCCTCTCGCTCCCTTTGGCTCGCAGATCTTTCTCTGCGTACGGTTCTCGGTGGTGTTGAAGGCGGGGTATGTAGTGCGTTTATCTCGGAGTCTATTGTTGAAGATGAAAATATTTTCTCCTGATTCTCAATTGGAGATTGGGTGAATGTACGCGAGTGACGTGGTGAGGTGGATAATATGCTGTTCCCATTGTTTACTTCTTGATCGGGCTTGGCGGCATGTTCCGGCGGTGACTTCCCCACTGAGCAACGATCGTTGCCGGGGTTGGTTTCCGCATTTTCCACGCCTCCAGCGTCAGATGCCGGTGGTGATGGAATATCCCCGCCAACAAACTGTTTTGCCATCCTGTCAGCGATGTTCATATTTATATATTCAATTCTGCGTGTGTTCTCGAACTTTTGTGGGTTTTGAGCATATGGAATATTGGTCACCAGTCGTCCAAATACCACGCGCGACATGTGGCCTCCAGCAGTGATACTTCCAGAACCTTTAAGTATAGGTTCTTGGCTATCATGAAATCAAATGGGCAAGTGCATATTTAGATTGATTCAATATGTTGAAACGCCTTCGATGGGATAGTCCATATATTTTTCGCTTCATCATCCACAAAGGGCTGTTACTGGCTGGGGCAACTTGTGGTTTCTTACCAGTGTATCAGCATATCCATGCTTCGCGACGAGTACATTATGCAAACGACCGACCTCGAGGACTCATCAATCAAACTGAAGCGAGTTTTTCAATTAATCTAGTGTATCTTCTATCCGTTCCATCATTAAATGAGCCGTCCCAGCTTATCCTCCCGAAACCCAAGATACATCTGAAGGGATTCTTGCATAGGTGGCGAACAAAGCCGGTTGCATGAACTGACAAGCCATTAGAAATAGTCTCATCTGTTCCATCCCATATTACGACCCTTCTAGTCATTTACTGTTTCCGTCACCAACAGTTGTCAAAGCCATCTTCAAGCTCGCCAAAAACTACTTCAACCCCTCTCCTCACCCCTACCTGGTCATGGACGAATCGAGCTTTGCCCAGACTAGTATCCAAAAGCTGTATTTGAGCAATCTTGCTTGGGGCATTTGAGACAATACAAAGTCAACTTTTCGCAGATCTTTGTGAATGTACCACAAGTCTTAAGGTTTTGCCAGCCAGCAGTAGTTGCACAGTTCAGTGAATCTGAGTAACATGTAGCTGAAGACTTCTGGCAGCTGCGGAGGTTATTGAAAGGCGTGACATTGCCACACCATTCCCCAGCTTTTACGGCACAAGATGTGGCTGGTGTAGTGGGAGCAGTGGATGTTGCTACTGCCGAGGTTGTACTTTTGGAGGGCTGAATGGATGAAGGAGCGATGCTTGTGGCGAGGCTGGTAGAAATGGAAGATACAATAGTAGTTGCCACGACAGTCGAGGTTACGGAGGTACTGGTGGATACTGACGTACTGGCAGAGACACCCGCAGTGGAAGACAAGGTCGAGGAGGCAGTTGAGCCGCTAAGAGTACGATACCAGTTTGACTTGTCTGTATCACCGAGACATTCACCGACGGTGACACCCTTCCAGCCCTTGGCTTTGATCAAATCGAAATAGTACGAGGAAAGATTGCCGACGGATTGTTGAACAATATCGTGTTGGATGGACAAATAGTCATTGGTCGTTTTTACGTCTAGTGCTGCTTTGACGATGTTCTTCGAGTTTTGGATTTGCGTTGGCAAAGGATTCAGGTAATCTTGAGTGTCCAAGTCGAAGTACACTCGATGATATCCCAAGGATTGCATGTCCGCCCAACATCCAGATGCTTCAGTGCAATCGGAATAGGGAGGTCTCATGTATGTGGGCCACATTCCGATGATGTTGTTGAATGCCATTTCGTTCTTGACCATCTGTGAGATGCGAAGGTCATGAGTAATGTTTGAAAGAGAGTAGTGACTCCATGTGTGGGACGCGACTTGATGTCCTTCGGCAATCATGCGTTTGATGAGAGATGGATAGGGCTCGGTTATGTCAATTTCTCCCTTTCCGTTGTTGTTCCCGGTGATGAAGAAAGTTGCCTGGAAGCCGTACGATTTTAGGATATCTAGAAGGTCTGAGGTGTAGTTGTATGGACCATCATCGTAGGTGAGGGCAACAACATTACTCTCGACACAGTCATAGATGTCATCTGTATATGTAATGGGTCCTTTCAGATCTCTGACAGCGTTGGCAGTTGAAGGTCCAGCAGGTGTGGCATCGGAGTCACATCGTCCATATCCCAACATGCAGCTTCCAGGATCCGCACAGTAATCTTGTGTGGTTCCGCAGTATCCGGACACTTTGTTGAAGTCAGTACTTTCAGAGAAAGATCTTCTAGATCAAGAGAAACTCACTGCTGCAGCATTGGTTTCCACCACAAGTAGCACCTCCGAAGTTTGGACCACAAGTTCCTCCACTGCTGGGTTCTACGGCAGCATCGCACGAACCATATGCAGATTGGCAGCCGGCGTCACAATAATCTGTCGTGTTTCCACAGTATCCTGCTTGCGAACAACATAGTCCGCCGGTGCAAGAAAGTCCGCTATTGCTGGGTCCACATAAGAATGAATTTTCTGATGGTTGGGTCGTAGATCCTGTGCAAGTGCCGAAAGCCGTTTGACAACCGGTACCGCAGAAGTCTGCAAAGCACACGTTAGCAATATTCTACCATTGTTGATGCCTGTGTTTATCATACCAGTCGTGTTTCCACAATATCCGTAGGTTGAGCAACATCCTCCCGCATTTACAGTGGCGTCACATTTGTAACTATTGTTGCTGCCAGCATATGAGTTGCCGCAAGTATTGTCTGGACTGACGATAGCTCGTTTAGAAAGGAAGGCTAGAAACCCTGGATCTTGGGAGTCTGCAGGGAGTGCAAAGCTGACACCGCTGAGGACAAGGCCTACAGCCAGCGTAAAAAAGGTTGATTTCATTTTTTGTTCCAATATGAATTAAGAAATAAAGTTATGGAAAGAAGTAGTATAGATGAAGAAAGCGAAAGTGGTATGAACAATAGTGAGAACTGGGAGATATTGAAAAAGAATGTCAGCAAAACAAGTCAATGAACTCTTGTTCTGAGAAAGAGTGCGCCGTGGAAGAAGAGAGCTGGTGGCTATGAGAGGAATATATGCCCTCGCCGCACGTTGAAATGATATCACATAATGACTCGCCATATCAATTCTAGCTGACTTAAACTACAGTGGTAGTCCAGGCCGTCTGTCCTTTGACCACTATGCTACATATTATCCTCAATCTCCGGCAAGCCATTCCCGATGTTATCGCCGAGATCTGGGCCAAAGGGGTCCGCGCATCTGGGAGTGGCCCGTGGCACGAGGCAAGATTGCTCTTAGCGAGCGATCTCGTCCTTATCATTGGCCAGGGGTTTTTTAAGCAGCTTTAGGTGGAGAACTTGGTGGACGATCTTCAGAGATTTCAGGGGCAAGAGTGCGGGAGGGTAAATTCGATGGGGAAACGTACCATTCCCAGAGTTTACTTAGCTTCTCGGGAAAGCATTCTTTTTGCACGTTTTACCTGGGTGATCCCACTTCAACGTTATGTTTCTCGTATTGTTTATTGCTTTTTGTTCTTCTTGTTCCTCAATGGCGTAGTAGTGCGAGGGCTCTGTGCGGTATAAGAGGCTTTTTATTATCAATGCGAAGAGATCGGTTGAGTTGCTTTCACTATTTTTCACTTCGTTGTGCAGTTACAACAATTGGTAAAGCAATTCCATAATAACTAGTTCTTTTCTCTAATTATCCCAGCCGAACAGAAAGGAAAGTGATCATTCTTCATTCCTCATAACTCATCATGCATTCATCATTTTGTCATCCGTCAATCGTCGCCTCTCGCCTCCCCCCCCAAAACATTAGATCAAACCAGACATCGACCTCTAATTCATGCGCAACTGTCAAATCCCAATATAACCTTAATAAGATGGGTGACTCAACATCGCAGAAGCTTCATGGCTCGGTTATACCTTTGGTTGATGTCAGCTTATCATTGTACGTGAACGTGAGGGAAGCAGAGTTAGTGGACTTACGACGCAAGCATAGTCGGTGTAGCATTGTTCATCGACCTTTGGCTCATACAGAACGAATCTGGTGAGACGAAGACAACTCAAAGTTGAGCCGGTGGTGCTGGCCGTAGCCGAACCAACAACGCTTCCTGCCTTGGCAGTGTAGGCATCTTCACCGATAACGGCTTTGAAGGTGAATGGAGACGAGGTCGTCCAGGTGCCATCTTCGTAGTCGATAGAGTCTTCGGAGTTGATGATCGAGGTCTTAAGTGGAGTCTGGCCAACCGTGTACAAAGACTTTTTCGTGTAATAGTCGAACTCGGCATGGGCGCTCAAGGTGATGTTGTTGAAGCAGTTGACAAGATAAAAGGCTTGCGAATAGGTTTTCGAAGAAGCGCGAGCTTCGACGGCCATTGGAGCTGCTGATGCTTGCGGTGCAAAAGCCGAAAGAAGGAGAAGAGGGAGGGAGCTGATCATTGATGCGGAGAAATACATTTTGATTGTTGGATTGTTGTATTTGAAAGCTTGAAGCTGGTGAAGATGGAAGACGAAGATGGAAGATGCAGATGGAAGACAAAAATGTAGATGATTGATAAGTTTGTATTGATGAGGATTTCTCTGTTGATCAAGCTTGCTCTTTATACATTCTTGTCTGTGGAGATCAAGCAGGCCATCTCACTGTCCTTCATATGTCTTTCATAAGATATCCGCAGGGGACGTCACTCCGGTGCATCACAACCGAGTTATCACTATCGTGGCTACACGACATAATCCATATTACTGCATTATCTTAAGCCTTCCCAGCCCACTGATATTATCTACTGCATTTTGCTAGCTCTCTCTAAATCTCGCAAGGCAAACACGTCAACCTGGCACTAAATATCACGGAAGCGCTTTCTGATGCTGCCACAAATCATGATACTGACGCAGATCTGGTTATGTAAGACCCATAAATGGCGCTTATCCAACGTGTGGAAGGAAGAGGCACAGTTAGTGGGGTTCCATGTACCATGCGGCGACCCTAAATGGTTATCCCAACGATCAGCTGCGTGTTACATCCGTTGACAGATCGGCTTTTGCCAGACATCCAGCCCTGCCGAGTTTTTCCACGAACAATATACCCGGTATCTTCTATTCCACCCATACAGGAGCCACACTGCAGGTCATGTCAATGTTCATGTATAGCGGGATGCACCCTGATGTTGATACAGACAACCGAGTTTTTACAGTAATCGAGACCCACAAACATGCACCTGCAATCGCTTTCGGATCTGCAGGCCGAAGCGAACGTCAGGGCCGTTTGATTACCCGCCTGTTTTGTATACATTCTCCGAGATCAATATTTCGCCTCAATGTTTCTTGTCGCTGGGCGCCGCGGCTGAGCACCTAGACTTCCGATGAAGATTTCTGCAAGAAGCGGTCAATGGGTAGCGCTATACAGAAGTACAATTGGGTGTGTCGTCAATGGTGTCGGCCAATCAAAAATTGTTTCGGTATGTTCCGAACGAAAAAATCCAATTGTCGACAACGGTCCCACAGTGGGCGTTCCGGACCACTTCCTATCTTATGATATTATCACACCAGTCTGGGCCAGTTCGATTTCCACGTTGTCGCAAAAATTACTCATCGACTACATACCCAATCTCATCATGAAGTTTGTCCCCACTTCACCGGTCAGCTCTACAAGTATCGTGGCCGTAGTTGGATATTGTACCCACACCTGACAATGCAGCACTTCGTCAAACAATTAACTTCGACAATCTCTTTTCGGCAGCTTCCTATTACTGCTAGGTTCAGCAGTACACTCTCTTCCAGGAACCATACTGTACCCACGCTCTAGCACTATGGGCCCCGGAGGCAAGCAAAGAAGCTTTCATATTACCAACCTGATCGGAGGTAATCGGGGCCCTCAATTCGTGTCATGCACGCCACTCTCTTAGGTGGAGGGAATTCTTCTATTGTTGGTCAGACCTGCAGATATCACATTGAAAAATTCTGTCGTGGGTTCAGCAGTGTGGTTGGAGCAATATACGCCCCCAAACTCAAAAGCTTCAATCTAGAGTCTTTCTCATTCCCACTTGTCAAGAGCACAATCGACATCTTGGATTCTCTTTTCTTCCTTTGCCTCTGGAACCTCTAAACCAATATGTTATTTGCAAGCAGACAGCCGCATTCTCGCTGCACCCTCGGCCACTTCACAACAACTTCAAACCGTAGCCTAGAGCCAAGACTTCCAAGACTTGAGAAATGTGCAATCATCCTTGAACGCAACGATCTCTAGGAACGATCTCTGCGATATTGTTAGACGTTACCGTGGCGTAACACGCTCAAAAGCTTGATATATGTTCTGTTCCACTAGATACACAAAGCTTGATTTATCTGAGTTACATGCTACCCACATGGCGTGAGTAACTTGGGGATGGTATGAGGATGCTAAGTTTACAGAACAGAGAAAGTGAGCTTGGGAAATTCCTTGAGAACCTACAAATTTGCTATCCTGATGCCAACTACAAGCCTGCTGAATGATACTTCTAGGGAGATGATGCCTATTGGAACTTAAGGATACAGCAATGCCAAGTATGTTGCTGACATCCTGGAGATACACCTTAATCCTAGTTTGTGGGACACAGGAAGCTCACCGTAAGCACGCCCCGTCTGGGGTGCAAGAACGTTGTTACTGGTACCGGTATCTACCCTTTCATTTTCAGAAGGAGTTATTTGTGGTAAATAAAGCGACAGATGTATGCTTTTCGGGACAGAAAGTAAGGCGCAATTGCTTACCCGAAGGTACGCTTTACTCCGAAGTACCT
>LLKJ01003659.1:0-11120 GCA_002242865.1 Clarireedia sp. CPB17
TACAGGAGGGAGGGATGGAGGGAAGGAAGGAAGGAAGGAAGAAGGGGAAGGGGAAGGAAAAGGTGGGGGTGCATAATGATAAGGATGTTGTGGCTTCTGATAGTGAGGGAGGAGAATCTTGGGATATATAGATGGGCTTAGAGTTGGATATCCTGTGTACTTTTGCATAATAGAGATTAGACTAATATGTACATCATGTTCAGGCAGTGATGGGAGTAGTGTACGCCCGTATTACTGTGGCTTATTTCAGTATATTGTTCATATTAGTGGTATTTGAACTACAATTGCATATTACTAGTGGTATGGAATCCAGTAATAATTACAAGAGTATATTCTCGAGAATCTAATACGTGTCACTATAGTGGTGCATAGGGTGAATTCAAAGTACCGAAAATACTGATCCCATCACTGTATCCAGGTTCAGTCTTTGTTCATCAGCAGGAGTTGACTTGATGAATGCTTCATATATAAGTATGGATATTTTATATATGCTCCTGAAACCGGTTTGCAGATTTCATCCCAGCAGTAAGTTTAGCTGCCATGGGAGTGTTCTTCGTAGCATTGAACATCTGCAAGTTTCCACAAGAGATAAATTCATGGCGCCTTATCCGATTTCTCAAGTGTACCGTATTTCAGTCACCTCTCCTAGGAGTTTTATCGCATCCAGATCCATCTCCCCCTTCTTATTCACAATCACAGGAGTCGCAGCTGTCAAAATCGCCTTTCCAGCAGGTTTCTCATCATCTTCCGCTATCCCCAATCGTGCTCTCTCCAACCCCTCCCACATCGGATACCCTTTGATGGGCACAGGCCCCCCGCCAACAAAATCCACATCCACCTTTCTCCATAGCACCTGCAAGAACGGCTTCTTTGCAGTAAGCTTCGGATAGTGAACGTAAAACGCGAGAATCTCCTGGACGTTCAAGCCCACGAGTATCTCCAACCTGGCGCCGTCTAATCCATCGTCATCGAGTCCCAGAAATCTGTAAGTCTCGGACTCCTCGTCCGCGGCGTTCCATGCGATGCGCCTGAGGTTGTTGCTGTTGCATAGGGTTTGAAGGTCGCTGATGAAGTTGAAGAGGTGACCTTCACCTGAGTATATGATATGCCAGAATTGCAAAGGACGCATGAATACGAGTCGGTCCCACTTCCAGTTAATATAGACACGAGGGGGCGTGGAGAAGAATATAGCGGGACTGAAAATGTCAGAGCAAGTGGAGAAGCTGAGGTCGTAATACTTCAGAGCGTGTTGGCGAGCTTCGCGGTTAGTGTGCAGCAGAGAAGGAATTGGGGTACTGGAGTGGTAGCGCGGGAGAAGCATAGGCTCGCTAGAGTTGATTTCGCAGTCTAGAGTGTCGACCTCGAGAGTTACGTTGCGGACGATTTGGCAGGCGAAGGACCAGGTCATGAGGCGGATCTCGCTTGGGAGAAGAGGGAATTGTGGGAATGATGTAGGAGCTATGGCGATGTTGCTGGAATCAGGTTTGAGGTCCATCGTGCATCGATTGAGGAGATCTTCTGAAAGAAATTTGGAGTAAGGAATGTGTGATGGAGCGGCGCAGTTGAACTGCAAGGTTTTAGACTACCACACCATGAGAGAAGAAAAAAGGGAAGAAGGAAAGAAAGAAAGCAGGTCCTCGATATTCTCCAATGTATATTAAAAGACCCTCCGCGACAAATTACGCGAATGATTACACCGGAATTAAGCATTGGTGAATCACATCTGTCCCAACAAATACAGCACCCGTTCTGCAAGTAGATCGATGAGAAGTCGGAAACGCCATAGAATGAGCGCTTGAACAGGCCGCGTAGAATTCTCAACTAGCATTCACTCTTGGGGCGGAGTCAAGTATGGTTTGTTGCAGTGAATAAGTCTTAAGAGAAGGGATATCGAAGCTGAGTTCTTTTTGTTGGGGATCGGGACTTCTAACCCAACCCGCCTTTTCTCATCTTCTTCGATTGGACTTGAACTGGTCCAGCAAAGAGCCGAAGGGACTGTATTAGCTAGGGTGTTTGACAGTCAATCTCTGCTTCTGGCTCACTTTCATCCGGTACATATCTTCTCTTGAGATACTTTCACGATATGGTGATGGCGCGAAAGACTAAGGCATAATGGGAGCTCGCAATCTGTGAAGGCAATGGCTCTCTGAATTTCTTGCGTTACCTGGAATCAGTGCCTACATCTATGCACGCATGATCGGGGTATGATCGTAAGAAGAAGCCATTTGCATGGGAATTTGAGTGAATCATGGAGAAACGAGTTAATTCTCAATGAGAGGATAGTGCTCTGAATCCACTTTTGTTAAATTCGATACAGAAATTTCAAGGATCGCCTGCAGTCTTGCAATCACATTTTCCTACTGCAAGATTCAGTTCAGCAGAGACATATCCCTATCACCTCACAACTCCACAACAAGAGCCAACGCGAATCCGTCCCAGCCCTTGCTGCCAACAGTTTGAATAGCCGACGCATCGAATCTCCTATCATTCCCCATCATCTCAAACATCCTCCTCGTGCCCGCCACAGCACTCCCAGCATCACCCACCGCGAACTTTGGATCCGCAATCTTGCCCTTCCTAACCGCATTATCCACGATAATCACTGTCCCCACTCTGGAGAACTTCAAAGCTTGATCCATATATTCCCAATTCTGCTCTTTATCCGCATCAATAAATACCAAATCGAACGGTCCATTTTCCTTCCCAACGCCCCACTCTTCCGTTTCCATCTTCTTCAGCGTTTCCAATGCGGGGCCCACGCGCACCTGCACTTTATCTGCGAATCCGGCGTTCTTGATGTTGGATTCGGCTACCTCGGCATGTTTAGGTTCGAGCTCCAAGGTGACAAGTTTTCCGTCTGCTGGAAGGGCCTTGGCGAACCAGATGGCGGAATAGCCTCCTAGGGTTCCTACTTCGAGGATGTTCTTTGCAGAGATCATCTTGGCGAATAGGTAGAAGAGCTTTCCTTGGTTAGGTGCGACATCAATGCTCTCTAGTTCAGCCGCTGCATTGGCTTGGAGAGCGGAGGTGAGAGTTTGGTCTTGTGGAACGATGTTGTCGCAGATGTATTTGTCGGCGGCAGCCATACGAGAGTAGATCTCGTCGGAGAATCTGCCGCTCGCATTGGAATCGCGTGAAGACATCTTGGCAAGTACTTTGGTGGGCGAACAGTGATTGAGTATGGTATGATGGTGGGAATGAATAGTGTTCTTCGAACGTTGATGATGATGAGTATTTGAGTGGCAGAACGAGGAACGGTTGATGATCTTATAGAAAACTCCCTACAACAAACCTGTCAAACTCCAGGCAGCAGCTCCTCCTCAAGGCCCAAACGTCGATAGAGCATTCATTGAGCTGACGTAGACATGATGAAGCCTCTCAAATCCCACGACAGGATGCCACTTCCCATCCAGTTCCGTACAATATATTTAGAAGTCATACATGCTGTAACCAATAGCTTTACAGCATCACAACTGAGTCTTCCTTTCCGTGACTCACTCGAGCAACATAAGTATAAGAGCAACAGACACAGGGCGTAGATGAGTACGTATACTTGCATTACTGATAGCCCTGTATGCAGTGTAGTCGTGCCGTGTGCTGAGCATTGAACCATTTAACTGGCCCATGGGTACATGGGTGTTGTAATCTGATGATCTGATAAGCTTCAAATGGATATAATTGGTGCACGGAGTTTGCACTGCATATTCGCTGAATTCGGGACGTTAAGCGTGGGGTTCGGTGAAGCTGTCCGCCAGCAGGGTTATTTGAACGAACGCGACATGCCTTAGCGGACCCTGATGATTACGTCCGCGCTACTTACGGTCTACTACGCTAGTACCTTATCTGTTCAATCGTTCTTCAGTCGGGGTAAGCCTTTGGTTTCGATCGACCTCACACATCTCGCGCTGCGGAATGGTTCCATTCATGAGCCCATTCGTGTTCGACATCTGGTGTAGATGTTTGATGACCAGGCAGGAGCATGATCGATTATCTCCGACCCGAACGAGTGTTGTCTAGTCATTGATCCTGCCTACTTTATACAGCTATCTTACCTCTAATCCCAGTCGTCCTGACTTCTCATGGACGACAAATCCATGATGATAGCAGCTGCTGTAATATGCAGTTCCAAGGGCCTACGTATCATGACTGCAATGAAGTAGAGGCCGAGTCGAACCCCCTCCAGTACATCGCCATTGCGGCTGCATCAGTGAGAGCAGAGATCATGGACGCGTCTGAGAACACTCCAATTGATGTGCAATGAACAAAAATGTCAACGGGAAGAACACAGGACCTCGTGCTCTCTGCCGCAATATCAATCATCATAGGATTACGTCTGCCCGGACCAGCGCAACCACATGGTTTCTGACTAGTTTGTTTCCTGAATTGGCGCCGTGGAATATTTTGTTGGCTTGTCCGGGATTCTGGCAAATGTGATACCCGTGCTATTTAGTCTGTAGAGGTATGCGACGAGCTGAGCGGTAAGATACGTTTTGGTAATAATGAGCCACTGCCATCATATAACTGATGTTGATAGAGGTCGCGATGGAGGAAATTTAAGAATCAGTAGAATTGCTTGATGACGTAATTTCACGTGCATCGCGTAAGCCAGGGCTAGGCACCTCTCTGCTTTCGTTCTCCGTTTCCCGGGAAACTTTTCATAATTTGTGAAGACAACACCTATTGGCAAGTGATCCCTCGCCGACGTGGGTACCGGCTCGGCCATTAATTCAGAATGTCCTCGGTCAATGACAGCGACAGCGATAGCGAACAATCGGCAACATGCAAAACTTTCCATCGGTTTCCTGACTTGCCTGTTGAGATTCGGTTTAAAATATGGGGACTTTGCTGCTTCACAACCATCCGCAATATTGCACTCGAAATTGAAGGGGTCTATTCCGAGGATCCGCTTCCTCCCGACGTCCGTCTTAATTCAGACTTCGAATATCCTACTCCATATAGATATTACTCAGGCACATCCCACCCTCCCATTCTTCAGACGTCTCGCGAAGCACGCGCCGAAGCACTTAAATATTACGATCTATCTTTTGGAGTCGAAATTGTCTATGAATTAACCAACTACAACTACTCCGCCCCGCCTCGCGTTTATATCAACTGGGCCAACGACCGACTTGTTATCCTTCGACCATATCAATTTTGGGGTTTGTATGACCGCGCTAATGTATACGAAATCGTATGCAATGCTATTCAGCACTTCGAGGAGCTCCTAACGACGAAAAAGCTTAAGCGGTTAGCTTATAATTGTCTTCGAGAGACATGTGATGTGATAGAGAATCGCAGTGATGTGATGATTGATCCTGGGGATGGAGGTGAGGTTTTGGATCTGATCTATCCAGAAAGATCATCAATCGATGAAGTCATATATTTTGAATTTGACGCGGTGGGAGAAAAGAATTGGAAATACAATGACCCAGCTGGACTCCCTCTGATGTCCTTACGAGTTTTCGTGGGAGCTGTTGATATCAAATTCCTCGAGTTATCATGGGAAGGGGTCCCGCACGAGACATATTATCCTGCCACGTGGTTGAGCCAAATTCTGGAAAATAGGAGGGCCGAAGGAGGGGTCGAAACAATGCCAGAGGTGAGACTCGCGTATGTTGTTATCAACGACGAGCCAGCGGACCCTCAAAAATCGGGGCCACTCGAAGAAAACAGGGCCTATGTTTTTTGATTTGGCCGATGTAGAAGTCTGAGGTCATCGCAGCCTGCGTAATTATGGAGCAAGTCAGGGATTTTCTTACGAGCTCACATCCGTCTCCGCCGGCCAACCCCCGAACAAAATATCATTCATTCAAGCATTCGGTTCAATGAAATCTTATAGTGCGCGCGGGGGCTCCATTGTCAACCAAATAAAATCAATCATATTCCCCTATCTAGCCACTCTGTGGTCCTGCTTCGACCAGCAACTCACTTTTTGCGGAGAGGATTTGGAGGCACCGCTTCCTCCCTCATTTCCTTCCTATCATAACGTGATTCGACACATCTTTCGCATGATCATTCACCCTACGATCTTCTTGCATCTTCCTCCTATACGTGCGCATGCGCGCATGAGAGGGTAGTGGTTTACTTAGGTGCCTCCGCGCGTGCTCCGTTAAAAAAAGGAAAACTTTTTCATTCTATGGTCTTCGAACATGCTGCCATGGTATTCACATGCACCAAATATACCTAGTCATCCCCTCAACCCGCCACATACCTGTCTGACGCCGACCCAAAACCAATATTAACCCCTGACAATACCAGACACTTTTCTCCTTGCTCGATGAAATCCGATTGTCGCGTTTCGTCCACCTGAACACTATCCGTGGGTTTTACCTCTCAAAATGTACTATGAGGAGATCTAAGTGAGATGCATATTCTATATCTCACCCAGAGTCATCCCATGTAAATATTTATACAACTACTACATCGACCAACAGCGAACACCGATAAAGCACGATTATCGATGGATGCTTCCCTCCCGCTGACGAGCCAATCCTTCTCTTCGTTCCATGTACCTTCGCTCCACTCCGTAATTCTCTGTCGTCTGATCCATGAACTGTGGGGGTCCACCCAAACTCGCCAGCACAGCGCTGTTGTTCGCAGTCAAATCATCTAAGATATGCAGCTCATCTTGGCTAAATCACTTCGGAATTATCCACACGCGACAGGGAATGAGAGCGATAATCAAGACGGGGAAGCCTGTTCCATGTTAGTTTACGCGTCAAAGAATCAACGACAGAGGCAAGGTCACTCACCTATGGCAGCAATAGTTTGAGAAATGGCTACGCAAGCAGCTACTCCAATCATCTGGCAAGCAATATACAATACTATCTTTGCCCGCCTGACTTTCAGGAGCGGCTTGTCTCGTTGAATGAACCGATTCTCTCTAAGCAAGAATATTGTCTTTTGCAGAATCCCATTGGACTCGATCGATCCCCAACCGACGATGAAGAAAACTCCCGCGAAAACTGCAATCGGCATGGTATGTAGAACGATGAGAAGTGGACCGGTCATGGTGCCGATGATTGCTAGACCCATTAATAAATGCGAGACGCGCTGCTCGACAACAGCGATAGCTTTGGTTATGGGACGGCGGATCTCAGCGCCTTCGCCTTCGTCGGTGGTGATGATCCGGAGGTCAGTTTCGTAGATGGTGAGGGAGTCGGTGTGAGCGGGGAGCCTGTTTTCGTTAGCCGGTGTCTGTTGTATATGTCCGAGTAGGGTGCGAACTTGAGGAACCAGGCCGTTTGGTAAGGGAATTCCAGTGATGCTGGCAATAAATGTAGTACAGCCAAGGAGAAAGAAGTCCCAGTGGAAACCTGCAGGCTTCTTCAAAGGATATTGTCTCGCTTGTGCTGTAAGACTGCTGATATTCTATGATAGTTAATACACTGCTGATTTGCAACATCAGTTCATGAACTTACATGATCATAATAAAATAACAGCATAACCAAAAATCCAAAAGGCAGTGCTGCAAAGATCCACTTCACCTCTAAATCCCAGAAATGGATCAACCACCCACGTGGCTGATTGGGATAGAAAGCTCTACTAATCGGGACGAAAGATATGTGCGCTTCTTTAATATTTCTGGGGATATGCGAGAATCCCACCCAGAAGATGGTTCCAATCTCAAAGCTGTTAGAATACGTTGGGTTAAAAGGCTTGGGGTCAGCTACATACCACATAAGCATAATCCGCCGACATCCCCCGAAAGCACGACCGACAAATTGTGCTAGAGCCCAGTTTCTCCAGGAAGTAGATGGTGAGAAAGTACAATATAGCAATCACGCAGCTTGTAAAGCCTGCCGTAGCGCCAGCTGTCGAAAACTCGTTGGTCAACTCCTCGACCCCCTTAACTACTACCATTAGCACTATGCATCCAGCACATCAACTCCCTCAACCATCAGAACTCACTACAATAAATAATCCCCACATACGCCCCAAACGACTCGGACGAAAAATCCGTCACATACCGCATATAATCGCACAGATTACACACGGCAGCAATCCAGTGAAAAACCGCAGCCCAGATTGCCGTCCAGCACATGAAATTGGGATAAATATCCGGTGCGTAAGGAGTCACGATGTCGTAGATGGTGTAGTTGAATAATGATATCAAGCCCGTGACGCCAACGATGGTAAGGGGTTGGGCTCCGAGGAGACTGAATATTATGGCGGCGAGGGCGGAGGAGAATAGCCCTTCGTTGATGCCGTAGAATTTTCCCGTGCGCCGGTACATGTCGAGGCTGTAGGCTATGGCGGGGAGGATGCTGGGGGGGTTAGGATGGTTGTGGGGGGTTGTGGGGGGTTGACGGGACTTACTTGACGAAGTACATTCGTATGCTGCTGGCCAGGGTGCGGTAGGTTAGGGCGTCGTGGAAGTCGCTACGGTAGTAGGGGAGACGGCGTCGGATGTCGTGGTAGATGCCGCGGAAGGGACGGAGGGGACGAACGCTTTTCCATCCGGTGAGGTTGTCGTAGGTGTAGATGATTGGAGGTTTGTATTTAGTTGGAGATGATGGATCGGACATTGTGAACGTAGAGAGGCTGGATGGAAGGAGAAAGGTAGTAGGGGCAGGTATACTGCTGGATGGACGAATGATAAATATATAAGATACGAAACCCAAACAGAAAAGAAGAAAGATGGATGTCTGCAGAGCCTCTATGACTGGAATACGGCAAACGAGACATACTTATAGTAAAATATAGGGAGGTCTTTTCTGTTAGACTAATAAGTTATCAGGCATATCCACTAGGACGAGTAGATCAATCTTCTTGAATGCCAACTACTCTCGGCATCATGAGAAAATGGCGGGAAAATTCGCTTACAGCAGTCAAGGGGCAATTCCTATTTTCCACTCCCGTATTTTTGTGATTAGTACTCCTAGAATTCTAACGTTGCCTCAGCCAAAGTGTCCTTCGACCTTGGCTAGGTATTATTCAACCATTATATAACAATTGTAACCTGACTGTGATCACCTTGACCGCACTCATCCCATCGTGTTCTCATTCGAAAGAATACGCCTAGATATCCAGAACTTTGTCGCAGTGCTAAGGAGTTGAGATTGGATTGGCGATGAATCAGTTCCTCTACGGTACACAAAGCGACCATCCATGTCTTTCTGCGTGGGCAGAATTTCTCCTTTTGGTGTGACCCACATTATCCAACTTAATGTCATTCGGTCTTCCATACGACAGGTTACGACTCTTTCAACGGTTTCGAATGTTTATTTCCCAATCTTGGATTTGATTCGATATGGATTCCCTATCATTACCATCTTTGATATCTCAACTGTGTGCTCTCCTCCATAACCCCGTTTGTCCTGGGCAATTGTCTTCCGCCATCAACGAGTCGAAGCTGAAAACAGGTGAGGATCCGGATCATGGGGGCGAACATGATGGTGGAAATAATAGCACGCATGACCGGCTTTTTCTTCGCATAGAAGCTACTTTGTGTCGGGAGCAACCATATAGATCGCATGATAACTCCTTATTCCTAGTAAGTTCCATGAGATTACCTTTCCAGCTAGCCTTTTCGTATTAACTCTCTAGGGCTGTATCGATCTTCACAATGGGCAACTTCTAGTATCACCAGATTTTACTTCAGCAGCCATGCCAGTAACTTCCAATGTAAGGTCTCAGCTTCCATTGCATGCATATTACGGTCCCAAAGATTGATGATATATCCAGCATAATTCAGATTCCAACATCATCTCCTCGCCACCACAACCCGCTCCTCGCTCAACTGCGCGAGATTTTGTATCTCATCATTCAAAACGTCACAAGACCGTCAGCGGCCTTCGACTTGCCCCATCCCCATCCAAATCCACAGCTTATCCCACTGACCAAACCGAATCCGACAGCGATACTCAATGCCCTCCAACTCCCGCCAAACGATCAATATGCCAATTCCACTGCGATGCTCGATTTCCTCAACGGAAAAAGCCCAGGGCTGACGGCACTCCTCCAGTTTTGAAACCCACGTCTACTGATAAACTTATAGCTGGGATTTGGAAACAGGTGTACTCGCCTGTGAAGCTAAGTCAATTACCTTCTGCATGTTTTGTTTGAACTGTGCTCGAAAGGAGATGCTAACTCGGCAAGGGTCCTGAACCTGTTCTTGATATTCGCGCGGGTGTTAGTGGGGATGTAAGTATAATGATATATATTATAGACTGTCTCGGCTACTAAAAGTAAGATAGGTATTTCGAGCAGTCAGTACATTATGCCTGAAATACTACAACCAAAGCCAGTCCATGCGAGCCATGGAGATGATCGTCCAAGCATACTGGATCGAATGCTACGAGTCCCGCATTTCCGTCATCGGACAAGAGAATCCTCACCCACCACCCACCGAAATCCGCATGACAGCACTAAGAGAAGCATGTGCCGTCCTCAACTGGAAAGAAAAAGACCTCCGAAACCGAATGTTCGTGCCCCTCCCAATTCACCCAACCCTTTCACCCCCATCATCTGAGATAATCCCATGCACAGGGCCATCTGGCGCGGCTACAAAGAAATCAAAGACTTCGGCGGCTGGGCCAGTCTCATCTTCGCCAGCGCCGGCGTCTACCGCTTCTGCAAATACCGCACTGGCTTCAACGAAAGTTTTTCCACACGCATGCGGCACCTCCGGCCGAGTATCGAAGTCGCAGCCGATACGCTGCATCCTGAATGGCGGAACTTACTCCGAGTTATAGGGCAGGATGAACCTAGGCTGTATCATGGCCATCCGCACGAATGGGTAATAATGCGAGGAGGAGCGCCTGCGGTGCCGTTGGCGGATACTTATGCGCATTTGCAGCTGCCTGATGGGTTTAAGTACGAGTTTATCGAGGAGTGTAGGATTGATGAGGCGGTATTTGGGTCGGATGACCCGAGAAGGACAAACGAGGTTGATCCGGATATTTGCTCGGTGTGTGGAGAGAAACAGGCGGATGAAGTTGAGAAGAATCATTGTTTATGTTTTCCGACATTATTTGGAGGTGTGCGTTCACCTGCGCCCGTACAGGTATTCCACGTTCCCGGAAAAAATAACGGCATCATCGCCCGACAGGTATGTATTTCTCCTGCCTCATCCCCTTTCCCCTCTCCCTCTCCTTAAACCCATCTAACCCCCCTCC
>LLKJ01003445.1:0-45554 GCA_002242865.1 Clarireedia sp. CPB17
CTCCAAGCCCCATCCCAAGCCCCCGAAGACCTCCTCTCCTGGAGAACCCGGAGCAACCCCCTCTTAAGCCACCCCTCCTCTTCCGGTTCCTCATGGAGAACTGAGGACTCCCCCTCCACCTCCACTGCAGCTGCTCCTATAAACACCAACACCGCCACCAACAACGATGAAGATTACGATAACGATACCAGCCACATCAGATACACCGAAATTTTCACCACCACCCCAGAACCTGAACCTCAACTTCAGCCTCAACCGCCCCGCTGGCCCATCATCCGCAGCGAGCAGCCTCCCGCGGACAGAAGACGGATCTTGCAAGCGACGGGTGCGAGAAATAGGAAGGCGCCGAGTGGGTTGAGGAATCAGGTGAGTAGAAGCAATAGTCGGTAGGAGTGGGTGAGATGTTGCCTTGGTGTGTATGCTTCTCTTTTGGTCTTTCTTTCCAATCTGATCTTTCTGTTGGTTAGTTTTTGATCTAGACTTTGTGTAGATCACAATTTTCTATTATTTCAATCAATACAATATTTTTTTATAAACCTGATAAGTATTTTGCCCCTTTGTGAACCGAAGTCGTGTCGAGGGAGTTGTAGATCTTCCACACAATATATCTAGTTAAGCAACACGATTAACGTCCAATAAAACTCATATAAATCACTCACTGCTCCTTTTAATTTTCTACATATTTTTGCTATGTACACTTTTTAAATAACCATTTCCTTTTATGCATACATAGAACCGTTTTTTGTTGTCTGTAATGCCAAACTTTGATATAAACAAGTCTATGCCTTCTGGTATCCAGCATCAGAAAGGCCTGTCTCTAGAGCCTTAATAGCACGGTCGATATCATCACGCTTTGGGTCAGTCTAAAGCAATCACGTTAGCTTCCACTTCATCGACTCTAGACTTGGAGTTAAGGTCTACTTACCACACTGACACCCATGTGACCAAATCTGACATATTTCGTAGCAATCTCCTTATGCAGACCACCAGCGAAGATAACACCCTTCTTCATCAAGTTTGGCAACAACTCTGGGGCCTTCACATTTTCAGGGAGGTAAATCGCTGTCATGCCATTTGCCTGGTCGGCAGGGTCGGAAGCCAATTGCTTGAGGCCGAGGTCGCTAACAGCTTTCTTGATTTTTTGGGAAGCAGCTCTGTGGGTTGCGAAGCGCTCAGATAATGGCTTAGAAAGGATCTGAGTCAAGGAGGTGTGAAGAGCACGAATCAACTGCGGTGATGGTGTGGCAAAATATGAGGGTTTCTTTGCTTCGTAGTTTTGCATAACTGGGAGTGAATGTTAGCTGTGTAAGGGGCAAAACAGGATGATCTACTTACTTGGAAGCCAGTTCTTGAACGATGCGAAGTAAGATCCAGGTGGAGTTTTCCTACTCTTGAAGCTCTCGATCGCTCGACCACTGTAATAAGAAATAGATAGACCGGCAGGACATCCAATAGCCTTCTGACTGGCAGTAATAACGGCATCCAAACCCCACTTATCGAATTCGATTTCCTCACATCCAACACTGCACACACCATCCACAACAAATAGAGTGTCTGGAGAAACTCTATGAACCAATTCGGAAAGCTTCTCGAGCTCACTCAACACACCCGTTGAAGTATCAACATGTGTAACCGTCAACAACTTATATTTCTTCTCCTTCAACGCCTTCTCAATCTCTGGCAATTGTGGTCTAGAACCAATCGGGGCTTTTAGTTGCGTGGCTTTCACACCATACGTTTCGAAGCAGTCGGCGAACGAGTCTGCGAAATATCCGGTATGGAGAACCAATACCTCATCGCCTGGCTCTGCCAAGTTCGCAGCAACGAGATCCCATCCAAGAGTACCGGAACCGGAAATAACAAGAGGTTGGGAAGAGGTGTCGGTGGATTGGAAGAGTTTCCTCAACATTGACAGAGTTTCGCCGAATACTGCTACGAAAGGTGCGCCAACATGGCTCTCGCTGTCGCACAAGAAATTTTAGCATGGGAGTTCCTCGGATCCTGTGCTGGTATAATACAACGTACCTGAAATGGCTCATCGACTGCAAAACCGCATCATCGAACTCAATTGGGCCTGGAATGAGCAAGGCCGGGTGATCTGGTTGACTGGACATCTTGCTGTTACCTGAGCTTTTCGAGCTGCTTAATCTTCTTGATTGAATCGTCGGCGGGGTTTGAAGAGGATAATCTGCTATATTCGGATCGATATGTCTGGAAATAGCAGACAGTCTTGCGTGAGGAGCCACGATGTAATTGATGGCGGGGTAAACCACCTTTCGTAACGCCAGTTTGGTTGTCGGGTCCGTTAATGTCCGATTGGACAAACAAAGTGTATCTTTAAGGTAAGGAATGAACAGATCGGCTTGGCTCTATAAACTTCTTTATATAGTAATGACTGTTTACACTGAATCCTAGAATGAGCGGTAGGCAAATGGAAAATATGGGGATTAAGATTTAACTGGGCCTTTAGATTCACACTCTATATACCATGTTTTCTCCGAGATCGCACGGGTAATCGGGGAGATCCGTCGTAAGTAACGGAGTTTGGAGACGGGAGTTCAGAATGTCAACGAAACAGTTTCAACCCGTGGAGAAGAAATTTTCTATATTCTACAACTTTCAATGGTGGAATTACCCCGTCCAATTGAACGTATCAAAGCAGCTAGGGCGATTTTTGAGATGAGAAATCTATATACTGCCTTCAGCCACCAAGTAGTGATGACAACGCCATCCCATGCTATGTTTTGTTATAATCGTTACGCGACGTGAATCGTTACTTACACTCATGCCGCCCGCTCTATGTTCATATCATACACCCCCAAGGTGAATAGGAGAGGCTGTCTGAGATGTCCTCAATATATACACATTACTGCCTTGATCAGTCATCTTCTCCTACATGCTATGGCTTCTTCGTCTTTTTAGTCGAGATATGCGCAGCCCTCTTTGCCGCTTTGGTTTCTTTTGTTGTTCGTTTGCCGATATCCCACCCCCATGATCTCAAAGTCTTCACAACTTTTGGCGTAATAGCGGCCGTCAAGGGAACTCGAACGAACATAAAAGACTTGTGGATGGCATAGGCGAGGGCGAGTTGTGTACCAAGACTTGCATCCTTTTTGTTCGCTTCCTCTGCCTCTTCTACTCCCCACCCGGCCATTTCTACGCCCTCGTCAACCTTTTCGGAGCCAGGGATATCTTTCTCTGCGCGTTTCATTGAGGAGCGCCAGTCGTGCCAGGTTTTCGCCACGGATTCAGGTATGAACTTTTTGGCATATTCCACAATCATGTGTTCCAATTCACCTTGTAAAATGGTTAGCCAAGTAACAATTTGTACACGGTCCAATGCGTCAGACACGTTGCTTAATTTGAGTACATAGTAGAAGCCAACACTACGCAAGCCCTGCCTTCATGTAGAAATGCACTTGATAAATGTCCGCACTTACCAATTCTATCAGTCCCAAGATATCTCACCAGTAAGTAACAGAAGGGGAAATCTGCGGCACTCAAGAAGAGATACACGCCGACAACACTCCACCCATACTCTCTAACTAGCTTCTTCATCCTCCCCGACAATGTTGTCGGGTCTCCTTCAGCTGCAATCCGGGCCTTCTCACCGGCGTCCCTCCATGATTTCGACTTGTGAAAATATCTTTTCGTATTCGTCCGGATAATTTGTAGAAGAAAGTTTGAGGCGGGCCGGGGATTGGATGAGAATGTAAAACTGGTATTTGGTCGAGATCTAATGCGGAATGCTGCCGAGGACTGAGAGGAAGTCGAAGTTGTCAAGGGTCTTCGTGGGAGATTGCGTGCGACGGTGTGCCTTATCGAATTGGAAGCATGACCAGCAGTTTTGAATGTCGTGAGAATTTGCCGGGCCTCGAATGCTCCAAATCTTGATGCTGCTGCGCGGAACATGGCTGTTTGTATTCTGCGTTGAGCGGAGTCAACAGATTTTGCTCGGTGCTATTGGAACTAGAGGGAGACAAACAGCTCTCCCAAGATGGTGCAATCCGCACAAAGCTGTCGTCTGTCTTGTCGTGGACCGAATAATTTTCAGCGCAGGATTCTGACTCTTCAATCGTCTTTTCGTCTTGTCCGAATATCTCCGCTATTGTATGATGCTTGTCTGAAAGCAGCTGCGAAACCTCAAATGGTGGGTTAGATTCGGTTTCCTATTATCTTCATTCCTCAAAGTCCATTATTAGTTGCCAATTCAGACACATCAAGGAAAATATACATACGTTGCCATTATTCAATTCTTCATGACCTAACCAAAAATTTGGTGAGACCGCATGTACGTTTTCGGGCCCGGCAAATCCCATTTGCAGGGGGAGCTGCACGGTGATGAAGAAAAATGCAGCTTCGAGAAAGTACGGCCAACTTTAGAAATATGTTGCGCATCACTAGGGCTGACTATGGCGGACAGAACAGGTAGAATAAATATTCTCCTGCGCAGTCACTCGACGACATGGGTGCACTGAAGGGACTATGGGACCTCTATTTTCGCGTCTATGCAGTCCATTCAGCAATTCAAAGCGAGAGAATTTGGATGACTTGCAAGGACGGGTGGACAATTACGATTTATATGGCCAACGCAACGTAACGCAAGTGAACGAAACGCAAACAACAAAACCAAGATGAATCGTTCTCTGCGTTCGGACTCAAATACCGAGCTCTTCCCATTCGAGTAACGGTGCGAGGGTTCTCACGGCAAGCCGTTCATATTTGCTGGCAAGCCGATCTCTGCATTATTTGCGATTTGCAGCTCGTCAGAGTGCATAGCTAAATGTTGCTTCTATTCTTGAGAATGTCATATTGATATAACAGGCACTTCATGGAGAGAAACAAATTTGGAATCGAACATCAATTCCGAGTCGTCGACAACTGCGGCACAGCCAAGAAGAAATATTATATACAAATCAAGCCACGTCAGGCACTGCCTCTTCAAGCCAATCGCTGTCCCCTTCTGTCCCTTTCTATAAAAATTTCCTGAGCCCACCAAGAACCCAATGAAGCATATTAAGCTGCTTAACACTTGACACCGCTTGGCATACCCTTGCACTTGGTGCTGGTCTTACCGCCGGTAACGTTGACATCCCAGGTCCATCCAGAGCAGGATGCGCAAAGAACGTAGACGTTAGTGGCAGATGAAGAAACGGTACCGTGAACGTTGGAGAGAGTAAGACCCTTGATCGGGACACCGCTGGTTGGGGTACCGGTTGGGGAGCCGTTCTCGTAATCTTGCTCAATGACAACACCGTAGGAGGTGATACCAGAGAGGGTGATATCCTTGTAGGTAACACCGCTGACGGAACCAGTGGCACCAGAGACGGTCTTGACACGGACACCGTTGGCAGAGTTCTTGACAGTGGATGATTCAATAACGACGTCAGAGACAGTGTTGTCAGAACGGCCACCAACGGAACCGATGGAGAGACCGTGTCCACCAGAGCAGGTTCCTCCAGAGAAGGTGATGCCAGTACCAGAGTTGATGGCCAAGCAGTCATCTTGGTTCTTGACGTTGGCGTTGATGATCTTGATGTTGGTGGAGCTTCCGACGTCGAAAGCATCAGTGTTGTGACCTCCAGCAGAGTCTCCGGCAGAGTTGTCAATGTTGATGTTCTCAAGAGTAAGACCAGATGCGCCGTTGACGGAGAAGACTTGAACTGGGGAGTTCAAGATGTTAAGACCAGTGATGGAAGACGTGCCCTTCAAGGAGTGGGCATAGAAGAACTTTGGCTTGGTTTTTCCACCGTTGGTTCCCTTTCCATCCCAGTACTTGGCTCCAAGACCATCGAGCTTGTTGCCGGCGGCACCAGTGACAACGATGTTAGTTCCGGAGACGGAGACAAGAGGTCCCGACCACTCGTCGTATTGGAAGGTGGTAGTACCTGCGAAGATGACCTGTGAATCGTTAGCGATCTGTTTTAGTCGAGAAAACTTGGGTATTGCATACGTGAGTGCCACTGTTAAGTCCGGTCATATCAAGAGTAGTTCCAGATGGGACAGTGATGCCGTCGAGAGTGATGGTAGCACAGCTCTTCTTGGACTTGGATGCATTGGCAGCATCGGTGAAGTGGCAGGAGGCTGCTCGCTTGACAGCGGCATCCTTAACATCAGGAGCGGCAGTAGGAGCAGGAGCAGGGATAGCAGAGGCAAAAGCAGCACAGCTGAGGAGAACGCCAATGGCGGAAGTGAATTGAACCATTTTGGTTGGTCGTTAAAGAATGTAATAGATGATAGACAGTTGAAAGAATGACTGAAGGTGGTGATGAGGCAAGAAAGAAGTTCTTATAGCGATTCTTATACCTTCTTTATACGTTGTCAACGAGGTAAATAATGGGGCGCCAACGGCAAAGTTCCGATTCTCATTAAGCTCATTAAAGAGCATTAAGCTTACCAAGTCCCACTCCGAATTTGTTCACTTTCGGCATGCCTGCATACTCAGATTGCCATTTGAAGCTGGATCATCGGTGAGCCCCTGGGCTGTAGCAATACGGTGGTTGCGGCAAAACACTCTGTGGCTGCGATAGGTGGATTCATCGTTCGCTCTTCGGTCATGGCACATACTTGTTTCTAGAACTCCGATGACCTCGTACGGCAGACAGGGTAAATTGGGGATAATCACGATTCTATCTGGTAAGTGGGCGTCAAAAGGAGAGCTTGGCAAAGCTTAGTATGTCATGGCATATTGGGGATCTCTGTCATTGCTACTCTAAAATCCAGATCGAAGTAACAGTTTGCGCAGAGTTTAGCACACTTTTCATATATCACTAACAGCTTTACGAGTTTACGAGAGATTTTGACGTTTCATGTTGACGAGATAGACTCTACAACAGACGATTAAATTTGCGGCTCCACCCTCCTGAGCAAGGTCTCGCGGCATAGTAGTTCCATATTTTTCCTCCAATCAGATGACGTCTGTGTTTCCTTGTGGGTGGCTTTTATCCTCTTCGAGATCTCCTTAGTTTACAATAGAGCAGATAGCCGACCGTAAGTCGTCCCTTAATATGATGAACTATGAAAATCAGACCTCATTTCACAGGGCGGGGGAGCACGCGTGGCACGTTGTAACACACACACCTGCACGAGGCAAAAACTGCCGACATACCAAAAATCTCTGAGCTTGTCCAGGAAAAGTATTCGGTTAACTCAATTCGCGCGTTTAATTCAAGTCTGTGTTTGTTTGCATCTTGGAGGATACTACCCACACCAGCTTTCTCGATATGCAGAGGTCATCCCATCGGAAACATGGGATTCTTCGTGCATGACCAAGAGACCAAGAACCCAAGGCGGGTGGCCAAGATGTCGTATCCTCCCCCAGAATGCTTGTTTACCGCCTTACTGCGCCGAGATATACCCATTCTCCTTCTCGAGTATTGCAATCTATAGACGTCGGCAATAAGACAAGCAACGCCAAGTTGGGCATCTAGAAGGCGGACATTTCAATACATATATTAAAGTCCGACCCGGCAATTAGGACCATGGCAGCCTTAATCTATCGTCGTACAGTGCCGCCGAGAGCGAAGTGGAGTTAGGGAAGAACAAGAAGATTCGGAAGAGAAACGACTGAGTCTGGCTCGATTTGCTGCAGAGTTACTGACGGTAATGTGTATGAGCAATTGCTAAATGAACCATGCAGTTGGCAAATGCAATAGATGAATCAGTAGTATATGACCCTTCCTTTTCCAACGGTCATCTATTCCAATTCGGTGAAAGCTTCCAGGTGTGCTATCTTTGCATATTCTACCGCGACTAAATACCATCAGCTGATGGATATTGTACGAAATACGCCGTTTGCTTAAAATTCCCATTGGCGGCCTTGGCCTTTTCGATATTCCATCTATTACGGTCTATCTTTATGGGTATTCCCGGCCACGATTGCGCTTGCGTCGACCGTAGCCGGAAGTCTGGCTATACAACCTTGTCGCAAGTGCAGAGAACGTGCAAGGTCTGCGAATGTGTACTTTGGTGAGGTTTGGGAAACACGTTTCATGAAACCAACAAAATTCACAAAGGAAATGACAATACTGTTGGTTTGTTTTGTAATCTTTTCCTGATTCCGAAGTCAGGGGTAAACCCGAACTGTACTTGTTCTCGAATTATTCTTCCGTGCCGAGATACTATCGGGGATAAAGCACCGAAGTGGACGACATCCACAGCCCACCAACCACAAATGGGGATGTCTCATGGTGGTTCCACCCTACAGCATCCCTCCTTCCCACCCTTCCCCCAACCACTCTCCCCTGCCATGTCCCTGTCCATCCTGCGTCCCTGTGCAGCGTGCAGAGTGCAGTGTGGGGTAGGTAGCTCCTGACATCTCGACCACCATGCATGCCCCGGGCATTCTTCCGCATTCATCCTTACACACTCTCCGGCGTTTAATTGTCCTTGTTGCATCTGCTTCCCCTCTTGTGCGTACATATGCCAATTTTCGATCTGCTTGATAAATGGAGTGATTTGCCGTTTTGTTTCTTGGTATTCTAGGTATTGGAAGCTACACCCTTTATCCATACTTGCCTTCCTTCTTTTTCAGTCACATACTAGGCTCTTTGAAAGATGCGTTTTCTACTTTCTCTCAGTACTTTCGTCACGGCCGTCCTAGCTACGGCCCGTACCTCCGCTCCATCGGGTGCCATCACCGTCGGATCGGGCGGCACTTACTCCACAGTATGTTTCTCCGTGAACTTTAGGCGCTTTACCTTCTCTCTAACATATCATTGCCGTAGGTCCAAAAAGCGATTAACTCGCTCAGTAAATCTACCACTAGCACCCAAAGCATCTTCATCCTCTCCGGTACCTACACCGAGCAGGTGACCATCCCAGCTTTGAAGGGTAAACTCAACGTCTACGGATACACCACCGACACCTCCAGCTACACCAAGAATGTAGTCAACATCCAGCACAGCAGCTCCCTCCTCAGCGGTGCCGCCAACGACGAGGACACCGGAACCGTCATCAACTTGTCAGCCAACACCGCTTTCTACAACATCAACATCAAAAACACCTACGGACAGGGCTCGCAAGCGATTGCTCTCGCTGCCTACAACACCGACCAAGGCTACTACGGTGTCGGACTCTACGGATACCAAGATACTCTCCTGACTCAAATCGGCAACCAAGTTTACGCCAAATGCTACATCGAGGGAGCCGTTGACTGGATCTTCGGCCAACACTCGGTCGCCTGGTTCGACGGGTGCACCATCGCCGCCTCCGCCGCCAAAGGAAGCATTACCGCCAACGGACGCCCATCGACCTCGGACCCCTCTCTCTACGTGATCCACAAATCGACCATCCAAGCCAAATCCGGCGTCAGCATCGCCGCCGGCTCCGTCTACCTCGGTCGTCCTTGGTCTCAGTATGCCCGCGTCGCGTACCAAGAGACTTCTATGAGCAACATCATCAACAGTGCTGGGTGGTCGATCTGGTCTACCAGCTCGCCTAACACTGCGGGTGTGCTCTTCGAGGAGTACGGTAACTCGGGTACTGGTGCTAGTGGGACTCGTGCGAGCTTTGCTAAGACTTATAAGACTCCTTATACGATCTCGGGGGTCATTGGTAGCAATTATGCTAGCTGGGTTGATACCTCTTACCTCTCTAAATAGGTCCTGGTGTCCCGTTGAGTTGATTAAAAGGTGGGAAAGTGAGTGGCTTGAGGATTGTGAGGTGTTTTATATTGTATATATTGATTCTTTTTGAGCCGCCGTTGGTGCAAGACTCATTGTACATGTTGTACATTAATTGATGATCGTTTGATCAAATTTGCCTCCCAATTTTCTGTTCCTTGTGATTTAATATTGCTTAGCTTTGAGATGTTCTTTTACTTATGGTGACCAACTCCCTCAATATAGAGATATCCCGAATTGCTCACAACGTACTCCTGCAATCCCATCGTAAATAGGCAGAATCTTCATCCGTCCATATAGTAAGATACATCAACATCCAACTAAGTTAAATATACTTCTTTTCTAAAGCCGTCATCAAATCTTGTATTGAAATATGACAGTCAAGATTCCCCAGCCTCAAATCTTCCTCCACCCATGCATCCGAATAAGTTAAGCATTTCCTATTCACCCTAAAACCAAGAGAAGATTACACCACTGATGAGAAAGCCACAAGAATACCCGAATATAGAAATGCACAGAACTTTCGGCTCAGACAGCACCAACTATGTTATCAGATCCGTACCACCGTAGGTAGACATGAGATGGGATTCGCGGTTGGGGATTTCGGAACGAGGAGGGGATTCGGAATAGAGTAGTGATGGGATACTATTCGTATATATAAGGAACTGTAAATATGATGAGATGGGACAGAATGATAGTTCTTCTGAGATTTGGTTCATCATTACATCCCACAACTCATCATACACAACATACCATCCCCAAGTAGAAATATCTACCTCAAGCAGCTAAACGCACCCAGCGAGTATTCATTGATTCCCAATCCATCCATATCAACGCAGATCTAAGCCCTCCAGACAAAAACCAAGAAAGAAAGAAAGGTAAGATTATAGTTTTATATAACTCCATAACATATCACTAACAGAGAGTCATCGTCCAGTATGTTCCATCAATATATATCTACACCCTCCCATCCCTCCATCCATCTATCCATCTTAAGTAGTTTATCTACTCATCTCTACTCAGATTAAACAAGAGCGCTTCCTTTCAGCGGTATGTGTAACTCTTTCCATAGATACGTATATATGATGAGTAAGGTAGGAGAGCGGAAAGAGGGTTGTAGATTGGTGGGGGTTGATAGATAGATAGATAGACATAGCGCTCAAAGAATGAGGAATAAGAGATCGAAATATATGCATGTCTCACTCACTGTCGTATTTGTATATTCTTAAATACATGGGATTAAGAAAGAAAGAAAGAAATAGTATGGAAAGCGTTTAATATAAGAAGAAGAGAATAGAAATCACCGTTTGTCAGTCACCTCAGTAGTTCACTGGTGGATACATCAACATGCTTATATAACCCTCTCCCCCTCCCTGTTACTCGACAAGCCATCACACCAACACGGAGATATCGATACCACAAATAACCGGGGACATGTATCTAGTATTCAGATACTGTCACGGTTATTGGATCCAACGATGTCGGAGAGTGAATGTACAAGATTCGGGGAGGAGAAAGCGTACCACATCATAAAGCTCCCTACCTTCTATGCTGTGTTGGTTGATTACAAGAGATGACTCTGAGGAGTGATGGCTATCATTGTTAATACAATTACGCTTCTATGTCTATGTCTAAGGTATCTCGTTTGTTAATCCATCCACACACCAATTCATCACCTGAATAATGAAGAGGAATCCTAAGGTATTCTACTCCATCACAGCTCCTCCCCAGACCCAATTTCCAAATTAGTTTCTCCGTGCGTGCGCAGTGTATTCTTCTCCGAAGTCGTAACCACAACCATAATCAAATCATCCAGAGCCTCCTCTTAACAACCGGACGCAGTTTATGTAGCCTCACTCCTTCAAATGACTACAACCTCCAAACATCGACAGCCCCCAACAGTCTCCTTACCTAATAACCTCTCCTTCTTTATCAATGCCCTCCAACCCCTCTAGAATATCACTCCCTCCCAACAATCCCTCGCCTGTGCCGCCCGTAGCCTTGACAGCACTCGTCCAAACCTCATGAAACTTTACGCTCTCATCACTACTCGCAACAACAATACAACCCTCTTGAGCCGTTCTACTTAATGGTCTCCCTCCCTCCCTTCCCCTTCCTCCCTCATTTGGACCGCCCGGATATGGAATCGCAAAAAGTGCTCTGTGTTCCCCTTCCCAAGGTACCGCTGCGACTTGTTTACATTCCGGCCAACTAAACACTGCAATCCTGTACGGATGTTCGGGCTGCGCGTAGCCGAATGTTGCTGCGATTTCACGGCGGGTGGTGGACCATATTAAAGACGTGACTTGTGCCGCGACGCTGATGGTTGCAAGACAGGCGCCCGAAGAGGTGTGGAAGAAATGTATACATTTATCGTTGCTACCACCACCTGTAGCGATCAAACCGTCGCGCCAGGGGCAGAAAGCAATGGCTTTTACGGCAGCGCCATGGACCCAGCGGTGTTTTTCTGCGCCAGAATGAATTTCCTTTACATGATTTTGTCCAGCGACGCTGTGAATACGTCGTATACCAGCAGTGCCGAGGAAGACTTCTTCGGTTGCAGGTCCTTGATCTCGGGTGTTACGGGTAACTTCATTCGTGCGGAAAAGACAGCAGAGGTTGTCATTACCACCTGTTGCGAATAACGCACCGTCCGCTGAGAACGAGAGACCGCAGATTTGTTGAGAATGTATGGATATACGCGCGAGGAGCGTCATTGAGCCGGACCAGCCGTCCCGAGTCACTTCCCATACGTCGGGCCATTCGACTGCATAGTAGTACACATTTCCTTGTTCATCTCCAACAATGAGGTCTTCCGTTTTGACCATCATACCGCCTATAAGAGGATTTCGTGATGCTCTCATGGTGATTGCTGGTCTCCATGAAATACAAGCTATCGGGCAAGGCTGCTGAACTTCAAAACGTGGCAGCAAGCTGTCGAATAATGATAAAAGACTGAGCGAGCCATCAGAACGACCAAACGCAAGTATGGATTTTGCACCTTGCGTAGAAGAGAAAGCAAGTGATGTTAGCCAGGATCCGTTAGCGGTACCGCCATGAAGTAGATGAACACCGGCCATTTCTGACCATGCATAGAGTAACGAGCCTAGACCGACTGCCAGCGTATGACTCGTGGCAGAATATGCAAGCACGGAGCAGTAGAAGTCGTCTCGTAAGTTAGGAGCATCCAAAACTGTAAGAAAAGTTAGCAGAGAATCAGAAAGACGATACCGAAAGACTTATTTGAAGGGTGCCACAGGGAGTGCTCGAGGTTCCTGAGGTAGTCGGTGCTCTAAATACTGGTTAGAAAACTCCCAAGCGATGAAAGCCTACTAACTGTGCTCTGGTCCACCTAGAACCCATTCGGTTCCATTCCACTGCGTCTTTGCGTGAAGCTTGAGCTTTTTGCCTTTGCCATTGGTTGGTGACGTTGGTGGGGAGACTGCAGGTTGCCGGAACTCAAAAACTCGTTGAATTCGATCAATTTCTAATGCTTGTGCTAGACGATCTTCGTGCTTTTCAGAGTCATCTTGTGCTTTGGGGCGCGACGCCGAGAATGAAGTAGTGTAGAGAGGAGCATTTGTTCCACTGCCCATCAGACCGCCACGGCCATTCGAAATACCAGCACTAGCAGGAGCAACCCCACCTACAGCCCAAACGGTACCTACACTGACCTGTGGTTATTAGTATGATGTACAAATAGAATACGCACCGTGTATGCTTTTCGTTCAATTAATTGAACCGGCAAGAATAAATTGTAAATACATAATGGAATGAGACGGAATACGAACCTGTCTCTCGCCTCCGGGTGATGAGGGCGCACTTCTTTGAAACGTAAGCGCAGTAGCTCCTTTTGAAACGTCAGTGTATTATGAAACGTAGTATCATTCTTTCCTTACCTCTGCCACGGTTTCTAGTAAAATGTCTCGTGTCAGGCCGTATAGCAAGAGGAATGGGCGTTGTTACACGTCGACGAGGTTGAAAAGCATCAAGGCTTGCGCTGCTGTTTCTCATTAGCTTCTCGTAAGTTGATAAAGTCTCAGGATCCTTGTTAGAACGGAAGTTTTGCGTGGGTTGTTGTGAGTCCCGGAGAAATGGTAGGAATCTGTCCGGGGAACGTAAGGACCCGGTACATTTCTTGGTTGGAGTTAGCTCCCGACAGCTGAGTGATGTCCGAGGTCGAGGTAGAGATAGTCTTTGGCGTGCGCCTTTATTTGGTTGTGGAAATGAAGATTGTGGATTTTCACACGTCCCGTCGAGTCGAGGCGCAGTTAAGGTAGGTGTTACCTGCTTTGGCTGGTCTGGAAATCGATCGAGGATGTGCTTTAGCCTGGTCGAAAGTTTGACACTTCTTTCCTTAGAATGCTCATTCTGATTGAAATCATAATTGTGGTTAACGTCAACATCTGCAATGATTTAGAAAAGGTGTCATCAGTTGGATGCCGGATACTGGGTGAGTGGTGCTCACTATTAAGGATACTTAGCCTTCGTTTTGGAGAGGGGCTTCCATAGCTCGAGTCCACAGCCGAGGGGCTGCCATAGCCAGAGTCCACAGGTGAGGTTGGTATGTCTGAAAGAGACCGAGTGTCCCATTCCAGTGGGAGATAAGAGGACATGACAAAGTAAAAGGAAAACGAATGACAGTCGAGGAGGCTGACGATAAACTGCGAAAGGAAATGCGGCTTATCGACACTCTCTCGTTAGAACGACGTAAGAATAGGAAACTGATCCTCGGAAAGTGCCCCAAAGAATAATATGAAGATAATACTGAGCCTCTGATCAGGTCTGAATGTTGGACTGCGAAGTTGGATGTCCACCAGGTATCGTTGCCAAAGAATGTTAATGGATATAGACCACCAGGAAATGCTCGCAACGATAACGCAAACAAATAAAAGTGTTCAGCAATCAATATGTGTAGTGAATTGCCAAGGTTAGTGATACTCAAGAGATGGTGATGTTTCCTTCTCGTCCGGATGTTGGACATGAAGAGAGGAAGAAGAAAGCAGAGGAGAAGAGAGAATGCTGTCAAGTGATGGAGTTGTCGTCCGGACATTGCATGACAAAGCTCCGAGCTCACTAGCTTCATATCTGACTCGCGCTTTCCTTCGTCGTAAGCCGCCCCGCCATCCCGAGCTCGTACGAGCAGCATACGAGTGTGTTCACCAACATCGTCATCTGAACCCAAATCGAACCACAAATATGGCAAGCGTATGATATTTCTCCTCTTTCGACGACGCGCGGGGCTTATTTTGCTTACAGCATGGAATGCCGCGGGCAGCAGCGACTGAACAAAAATCAATAGCAGCCCTGCAGAAGGAGAAGAAGGAAATCGAGGATTACAAAGCTTTGGTTGAGCTGATTGAGGCCAAGGTAGGCGTCAAGTGTTGTCTTTCTCGTAGAAGATCTAACATCAACCAGATTGCAGAACGCCAATATACCCTAGACGTCCTTGAATTAACATCGAAATTATTGTCCAAGAACCCGGAATACTATACAATATGGAACGTCCGCAGGCGTTTGCTAATTTATGGCTTATTTTCCAAATCCTCGGAATCTTCATCTCAATCGGCGCCCCCTTCATCTTCTACTTCTGTACATGGCGAGAGCTCAACGCCTGGCGACAGATCATCCTCATCTACCTTAAACACTTCTACAACCTCGAACACGACCCAGCCCGACCCGCGGTCTCCGAATCATGGGAAGATTGGTACCGTACATGAGCTGATACAGGCGGATTTGGATTTTATATTCCCACTCATGGTCGGCTGGCCGAAGTGCTATTGGATTTGGAATTATCGGCTATGGTTATTAAAGCAAGCCAACGAGCGTTTAGATGCTCAAGTTGCGAGAAGACTATGGGAACGCGAGCTTGTGCTGGTTGGCAAAATGTTAACAAGAGATAGTCGGAATTTTCATGGTTGGGGTTATCGGAGAACGGTCGTGTCGCAACTGGAGAGCCCAGAACTGAACGGATTAAGTATGATCGAATCAGAGTTTGAGTACACGACGAGAATGATCACTCGAGAGTTGAAGAACTTTTCGGCTTGGCACAACAGGAGTAAGCTCATTCCAAGGCTACTGGATGAACGGAACGCTACCGATGCCGAACGACGGCAATTTCTGGATGACGGTATGATATTTGGCTTCACACCATAGAAAGATGTGCGCTAACAGCGTTCTAGAATTTGATGTCATCACGAGAGCAATGTGGAACGACGCATATCCATATGACCAATCTGTGTGGTTCTATCATCAATTCCTCATGTCTACACTGACAGAAGCTGTTGGACATGCAACAATTACTCCGAACTTTACCCAGGATGATCGAATCGAATACATTCAACGTCAACTTGTGAATCTGAGAGATTTTCAAGACGGCGGCGAAGACTGCAAATGGGTTTATAATGCTTTGCTGGAATATACCCTGGCCGTATGTGAGATGGAAGAACGATTACCAGGTCATGATGAGGTCGAAGATTGCAAAGCTTGGCTTTCGCAACTTAGAAAGCTGGACCCGATGAGAGAAGGAAGGTGGAACGATCTTGAGAAGTCTTTGAAGAGTAGCCGTGTTCTTTCTGAAGAACAACATTAATACAATATCATTCTCTATGAGACTGGAGGTTCTTAAGGCACAAAGATTTGGCTAGCTTACATTGGGAAATCCTCATGCCTACTCAAAGTTTTTGGTCTGGAAATAGCCGCGACCTTTTCTGCATGCTCTTTATCTGCGGAACGGGGCTACGGTGTTGCGGCACACGCTATTTCGAGAGCCCCTTTACTCTATCGCTTTCTCGTCGTCGCTCGGCTTCTTTGTCGTCTACCTTCGGTACAGACACTGAATGATCAACCTTGAACTGTGGTACACGCAATCGTCTTGGCCGTATATTGAATGCATTGCTTAAAAGCCAAATTATATTTATCTTTTACTACTCATCACGCTGCTCGCCACTAGGCAGTGAGGACGTAGTTAGAAATCCCTTGGACTCTCTCACGGACATCTACCGCATATATTCATCCAGGGAATTTCTAACAAATATTACATGTCACATATTGGAAAATAACGTTGATCGTCCATCATGTCATCATACTCCGCACTGAGTCTTAAGTTAATATCTACTTCTCGGCACAACTCCACCGGAAACATCGTATGTAGTAGTAGTTGCGGGCACTAGTAAATAGGAGCCTCTTGACTCCATCGACCCCGAAAATCTCGAAAAGCAGTCACAAGGGAAAATGTCAACAAACTACAGCAAAACTCTAGAACATGTTGAAAGGATATGAAATGTCATCTTTTCTGATTAAGCTACATATCGACAACGACTCAGAAGTCTAGACGTACCTTCACCATCAAATCCCCACCCATAGCTTCCATAAGAAGATCTAACTAGTAACTACGATTGCCCCATTTCGTATTCGATTCGGTGAATGAAAGCACGCTTCATCTTTCAGAACTCTTCAGCTGTTGTGCGAGGGGCGCCAGCGGTTAAATTGCGGAACTATCCATCACTATCCCTTTATATCCTTTGTCCTTCGCCCAATTTCCCCGGTCCTTCGTAGCTGAGCTTGCTTGAAGATAACCCAGTGGGCTATTCTCGGAATGCAAGTTTTTAGTATTCGGAATAAGATTATCACGGTTCTCTGAATGATGCCGTACTCTGAGGAGTGATCGAATACGGAACTTCAGTCCCGTTCCAGAATGCGAGCTCGTCGACTATGACATCCGCGCGTCAAATTCGGCCTGTGTCAAGAGAGTAATCTTGGGATACTTGTAGACCCATCTATCATACACGCCACGCTTGCGAAGGTAAGCGTCCCAGTTTCCATGTAATAGCGGTACAGGTGCGAGCCGGTCTTTACCCGCGAGATCCTCGTCTGACATTATAAGGATGATCTCCTCGAGTGGTTTTAGCACTAACGCAGCAAGTAACAAAGGTAAGATGATCTTGGGAAGTGTTAAAATACCGGTTCCGCCCGGCGAGGAGTCTATGGGTACTCGAACAGCTACGGTGCTAATGACCCCCCCATGTTGTCTCGTGCAAATATCACTTTCACTCTTAACGCGCGGCGCCGCAAAAGTTGCCTTTAAAAATGGCCAGAGTAGATCCATGAGCAGATCCTTCGGTCTTCTAGAGCTCTGTTCCAGATGTTCCTTGCAATGATCAAAGAATACAACGTCGAGCTTGCGGTTGATTAGGACCGGACCGGTAAGCGGCACTGACAAACGTTTATAATGCCAAAGAGCTCGATTGCGAGACTGGTGGCAGGTGCGAAGTAATGGTACGTCGTAAGAAGTAGCTTCGAAGATCTTCGGACGATTTCCAGATGACGATAAGGAGTCTACGGAGCTGGAAGGCTTGATAAATATAATACGGGGCGCAGCAAGCGCATAATCAAAGATGAGGTCTTTAATTTCTGGGGGAAACATGCGAAATGGCTCGAAGATGGTTAATCTCGACCAGCTTGATGCTCCTGTGTTTTCCGCGTTCGCAGATTGAGGAAGTCCTGATATCAATGTCTGACTACGGAGAGATAACTTCGCAAACAGCTCGACCAAAACTTGCACAGTACTGCCAGACTGGATTGTCGTGTAGGCGTTGTCGTTTTCGGTGTTCGTCGTGTCGCATTGGATGAGTGAAGTGCTAGTTTGTGAGATGGATAATTTTGCAAATTGCTGAGCCAAATCTTGTACAGCCCGCTCGGGTTTGAGTGTTGCGCCGGTGCTGTTGTAGTTTCCGTTGTTCATCTTGTTGAGTTTGATGAGTCAATTAGGGGTTCGTGAGATGTGTAAATATTGCATTGGGAGGGGGGGCTGTCGACAAATTTATAGGTCTTCAGCAACATCGTACTGCAGACTTACTTACGGCAGTCAAATGACACCTTACAAGATCTAGTGATCTAATTTGAAATGGGTTTAGTTGTTCATGTATTGTACAGCAGATGTTACGCTGCTCCTCTACGGAGGTTATTACATATTTCACTTGATACCCACGGTGAATTTGCTTTCGGTCACTAGGAGCAATTGTGTCTAGAAGCTTTTTGGGATATATCTGCAAGACTTGATTGCGCGATAATTGAACTACCGATATCTAAACCTTCATTTCTTAACGGGATCGCCGCAGACATTTCTATGCTCCATAAACTTGCCAACAAATTCATCAGTGGTCATGATCTTGATCTCCGGTATGTTCAGCGGTTTCCAGTCCTTCTCAATGTGACTAGCTCTTGCATTTCTCTGTTCCACAGCTTTCGTCACTAGGCCCGGTGCCCGCTTCAAGAAACGACGTAAAGCATGGAGGTCAGCAATTCCATCGCCAGAAGAATTGGCGAGAGCTTCGGTCGTATCGAAGTAAAGGACAATCTCAGCCAAGTTTGGAAGCCGTTCTATTATGTCCCAGACAATGCTTCCGAGCCGCATAGATCCCTCAGAAAGATTCACAGAAGGATAATCAGTAGCAAGGGACAACCTTCGGATGACTGGCCCGAAGTTCAGCTTTGCACAACAAGGAGGGCACCAGTACAAGTAATTTAAGTACGTGCGTAACTGCCAGTCGCGTTGAAAATCAAGGTAGTCGTGCGGTCTGAGGAAAATCGATGGGCCAGTTAGGCAGTTCAATGGTTCGTATTCCTGGAATTTATGCATGGAAACGATAGCCGCCGATTCGCGGCATACCTGCAGAGCAACTTTGATATTCGATTGATCCGAATCAGATAAGGTATGGGAGTAGCTGCAGTGGTATTTCTTGCACTTCCTCTTCCCAGTTATAGGCAAAAGGCCAAAAGTGACACGCTTAGGCTTGTCCGACAGCCCCAAAAAATGCTCCCAGATGAGTATGCGAATTTCCGGAGGAAGCATCTGAAAAAGTTGAAAATCAGACGGTTCAGGCCTTGAAGTTGGACGGCTCCATGGCAAGAAAGACAAAGACGCCATGGCAGCGAGCTCTCTGTGCGCCTTTCTCATCAGAGTTGACACGCGACTGCTGTGCTGGGCACTTTTGCCGGTAATCATCATTCTTCCAGATTCGGTGGCGTGCCAGCTGCTTCAGTAAATTGTAGAAATAACGCTGGGTGGAACAGTTGAGATGCAGAGATGAGCAGCAATGGCAATGAGGTGAAATTTTTATTTGTGCGAATTATAGTGCATAGTGACCTGTCAAGTTTAGTATGGGGTGCGACTATTTCATGACCTTAGTTCTAGTTCTCTGGAACGCGGCAAAACTGGTCAATATCAATTCCACGGTAACATTAAACATGGCACGCTCAGTATGATTAATTTTTAAAGGAGAATTGAAGGAAAAACTATAAAACCTGGTTTGAATATTGAGACATGATACAGTATGGCCTATCACATGGACCGTATGGTTTTAGTGCAAGAGACAAGATAATACGATATTGAAGACTTAGATAGTGGAGATGATCTAAAATGCACTGCTAGTGACTGACGACAACTTTAGATGATAAAGAATGCATATTAGCCCAAGGACGTGGACTCAAGACTGAAAAATTCTTTCTTGGTTATGACTTTGAATCTCGGGGTGGTTTCTGGGTCTAGTCCCATTTGTCGGGCGACCCGTGTTCCATAATAATCTCTATCAAGAATAAGCATGTTACAGACGATATTGTTGATTTCCTTCTGCTTGGGCGATGGGTCCACCCCGTCTGGGCACACGATGTAGATCAGCTCAATTGTCGGAATTTCAAATTCTGCACATAGCATTCTATACACTGTAGTATATGATAGCTCTCTATATTCGGGGACGTTCCCATTAACGAACTCCGCCGAGAACCATTTTGTATTCTTGAGATGACTCATATCGATAGTGTGAGATCGGTGATAAAAGTGAAGGCATTCAGAGACTCCGAATCCGACGGATATCATGATCCGTCAGAATCTCCGATGTATGATTTATAAATTGGCTTGTTTAGAACCTCTCTTTTACTGATTTCTTTGCTACTATTTTGAGGATATAAACCCTCTTCTTTTTGCTATATTTTAGTTCTTTAGATAAATCTACATATGCATTCATTTCAGTTATAATCTCACAGATAGCGATTTGTCGTATATGAGGTAGTTCCATCCCGTATACACGACATATAATCTTAAAATGCTTTAGGAACTTTTCCAGATAATTACCCTCCCAACGATCATTATCGTATTCGAACATCATAATATCGCGAGTAAAGTCGACGGGAACCTGACAACTGAAGAGACCTTTCGGTGATAGAGAAAGATGTTTTTCCGCATAAAAGCGGGACTCACTACACATCTGTAGAGCATTCAAAGACTTGGTATTGGCCTTGAAGTATTCTGTAGTCCAGAAGTTTGCATCATCATCTATATAAGAGATTTTCAATATACGGTATCTAGGAATAGTCTTCAGCCAAATCATCTCGCGAATTTCTGGAGGTATATCGTTAAACTGAGTTTGAGACTCCATTTTTACAAAGGAATCAAGGGAAATGGAGGTCAGAGAAAATGGAGGCAGTATGTATGGAATAGTTCTCAAACAGAGTGCAGTCTTAATTTTGGTTGATCAAGAATGGCCCAGATAATGTAGTGAATAGTGATGTTCGAAATCTAAGGAGGTCGAGGGAGGAAAAGATATAATGAAAACCTACTCCATTGTTAAGTAGATAATTTCAACTTAACAATACTATGAATAATTTGAAGGTGTAGACTGAGCTCAATTCGAATCGGATCTTAAGGATCGATTTATATTACGAAACAGGACAGATGACCGTTCAGATTAGGTCTGGAAAAGGTAATCAAAAACTACTGTAGTGAGCGAGTCCTAGAATACTACGAAGCAAAGGCATTTCCGTATGAAGTGAAGCTCTCCTGTATCCCACAGTCACAATATGAGCTAAGATTGTTGCTTGGGCATTTTTGAAAAACTCCTCGTACAGGTGTCCTACCTCACTTATCACACAGAATGTGATGTTCTGATGTGTTGTTTCACAAAATTCAGCAGGACCCTCATTTGAGCCATTTGGGCAGATAGTAATGATTCTTTGATGAAAATGGACGGCCCTGCCACTTCCCACGACGGGTTCGCAGACCCCCTTTCAATAAGCGATGCCTGATGAGATTGCAAATCGAAAGCGTACGCTTCCCCACTCTTCCCCAACTACGTACGACCTGCTAACAGCCTAAAACTACAAATACCGGAATAGTGAGGCTTGAGGAGAATGCAAGGGAGTTTTCTTGGCATTTTTCACCCATTGGTGTGGCTTGCAGCCTCGAAACCATAGCCACCACATGATACGAGTAGGAAAGTTTATATTTAGGCAGCGTCAAATGTCCTGTCAGCTGAAGACTGGAGAAAGATAAAAGAGCGACTATGCAGTGACATTTCATTTAACCTGCTTCCATGTATCCGGTGGAGCATAGCGTAGTGAACCTTTTCCATTAATTCGCTGATACTGACATCATGAGTAAAGAAGCGGAGTCGCCCAATCTTACGGAGGATAAACCTGATGACAAGCTCTTGGAAAACGGAACTATAGCCAAAGATCCTGACCAGATATCCTTCATTGTCGAAAAACCAGCAGCGAACGCCCAAGCTCACTCACGGAGAGCGAGGCGAATCCACAAAAAGTCCCGGCAAGGTTGTAGCAGCTGCAAAAAAGCACGCATCAAAGTGAGTGAAGCTTTTCATTCTCGTGTAAAATATGCTAAGTCTATCCATAGTGCAAGGAGAACCGTCCCGTATGTGAATTTTGCCAGCATCGAGGGCTTAAGTGCGAATGGCCAGAGTTCCAGATAACCTCGTTTGTCAAAGTAAACCGCCAAGTCGTGACACCTCCAGTAACGGCAACAGTGCCCAGAACACTGCAATATACTGGGCCCGTTTTCAGTCCAATTGATTTTCGGTTGTTCTATCATTTTATTCGAGTGGCGTATCCGCACCATCCTATGGGAAATGATTCCGTCTGGACTCATGAGATTCCAAGCATTGCGCCAGATGTGCGTTAAATCGATCAGTCTGTCTTCCCATCATTGTTGCTAACCTTAAACAAGTATGAATTCCTTCTATCCTCCATGCTTGCAATATCTGCCTCCAATATTGTTGCATATGGTACTCCTATCGAGTCGCCAGACATGCCATGCACTGCTATCACACATCGTGTGAAAGCTATATCGAGTCTGAATCAGGCCATATCTACCGGTATAAACTCGTTTGAACAAGGAAACGCAATGCTCGCAACGTGCTTCATACTAATATTTCAGTCAACTATGATAGCTGACGGTCTGGTCGAATATATGACGTTCATTCGTGGTACCATTGCGGTCGGAACCTCGATGGGTATGAAGAAGATGAAGTTTCTATTCCACGAATTGTGGGGAAATCGTGGTGTAGAAGCACTAGAAGCCGATCTTCAGCAAACCCCCTTGATTGATGGAGATCTAGCACTTTCAGCTTGTCGGTCTATCGAAAAGTTAGCGGGGTTATGCAGGAGTGGAGGAGAAGTGCAAATGTATGGGTCAATGTTGAAGATAGCACGGGCACTTATTACCAGTTCACGAGACGGTAAGCTGACGATGAGGTCATTATTTTGAACGCTGGCTAATACAACGCTGCAGCATATATGGAATTGCGAAGCATATACAATCTCTTCTCGTTCAAAATGTCTCATGAGGACTTCCGAGACCTGACTAGGCCAACGAATGATGTTGGGAATCTACTCCTGGCCCATTTCGTTGCATTGCAGCTGATCATGACGCCCATCACTCGAGTAGAGAGAATTCAGAGGAACACACGGTCTGTTGCCCGAGAGAAGTTCAATGATGGGAAGATAGTCAAGTGGCTACGCCCGTTGCATACTAATGCGGCGAGACACCTTGAAACTTATTATGAATGGACCATGTTCACAGAGAAAAAAGTAAATGAGGGACGGATTATTACTTAAAGATCAGTCTGGGGGTAAGAGGTTGTCCGTTCTTGTGGTCGGTGGTGTTAAAATGTGAACTTCTTTATTGAAGGATTCTGGAAATACTCTATCTTACTCCTTCATTTGCCTGAGGTGGTTCGCACTTTCACACCACGAATTCGCTCGTATACTGTACTCTCCTGATACTGTTAGCGTATCACCACTAAGGGTATTGACTGATAGTCTTGACGAATTAGATGATAGTATGTATGGCGTAAAGTTTACGCGCTTTCTAAGGCTCAGCACTCTTTCCCTCGGATGTCCGCGAGCAGTTCTTTTTGGGTCTTCTCAGCGCCTTCAAACTTCTGATTGACTAAGTATGATTCATCTATAATATAAAACGTGATGGTTAACTTTAACATGAAGATAATACCCTCATATTTTCGTCGAATAAGCTTACATGGTCACTCACCCTTGCGTCGATGGAATGTCGCCCTACCCGTGGGCTCAAGACATCTTTATGCAAACACAAATGACTTCCAACTAGATTAAGATGGCACTACCAAATTAAGTAGTCCCTATATCCTTCGTCTGGCCTTGGTATTATATGTGGAACTTTTATCGAACACTGATTCAACGAATCGAAGGATAGTATCCGTTGATAATCTGCAGAAACGTCAGTCCTGGTTTCCAAATTCGGGACTAAGTGCAACAATTCCGAGGAAAATCAGAAACTTAGACTTTTCACGACTGATTCAAGGCGGAAGACGTTCAAGGACTCGACCTTGGAGCACAATTAACCGAAGACGGATCCTGAACCAGTTGCGCGCTGTAGCTACTACTTGGCACATAGAGATAAAACCACTTACACTGAATCTTCAATGCTACTCACAAGCATTTCGAGCTCCCTGAGCTTTATAATACGAACTTCCGGGGGTGATTTAGCAATACGTTGGTTGGTTTCGGACTTGGCACGTCTGATGGCCCCAAAAATCCTCCTCATATCCTCATCGGACCATATCTCCTTGTGGTTTCCCTACCACGTTGCTATTTGCTCCAGTAGAATAATGCGCTTCAAGCCACCGAAGATCATGCCTACTTCGATTAGCTCTTCCTCCTCGCACGAATCGTCGTATAAGCTGGTGACCATGAAGACTACGTTTTCCACTGCATCTAATTCCTTTTTCACCTGAGCTTGGAGCGAAAGCTCCTCGAATAAGTGCATTGGACCTAAGCCCTCCACCAGCATGTAATCGAATTTGTAGTTGAAATAGAGAGGATACGAGAAATTCGTCTCCAGAATTGGGGTATACGACTTCAATGCTTGGGCTCTCGAAGCCCGGCAGACGTGTAGAACAGCTGGGACCGTGTAGTTGACTCGAAGAAAGTATTCGGAGGGGTCTGGTCCACTATTGCAGGCGAATTGCAAAAGTTGCGGTGTATCGATGGCGAATGCCCATATCATCATCTTGAGCTCACGTGGAAGTCTAGAGAACATGCCGAAGCTGTGTTGGGATTTGAAGTAGGGACATGGACGGTGGAAGAAGTTGCGCCATGGCGGTTGGAAGCTTGCAGGTTGGTGCATTCTCGCCCTAAGAATGGCAGTTGTTCACACTGCGCACTTGTTAGATTTGAATTAATTCACAATTTGTAGATGGGAGGGGTGCTTACGGATGCCGAGGCGCGGAAAGGCGGCAGCAACTCCTACTGTACACTTCCTGCTGTGCCTCCGTATGGCGGCGGCGACGAAAGCTCTTTGAGATACTCTACTTCAAAGACATCTGCACGACGTTTCAGGATCTGAAATCTTGCAGATATTATTGATCTTACGTCAGAAAGTCAAAGTGAACACTGAACAGATACAGTGGTTCACTACGGAGCTAGCGTGATATCTCTACTAATACCAATATTATATTCACTAGAATATATATTGATATCCAGTAAGAATATGGAAAGTAATTAAACTGAATTGCGGTCATAGACCAATCTATTGAAAAAAGAAATGAATATAATATGTATTTTGGTCACAAATCGTATACTCGGACTTGTATCAGTCTTGCTCTTCGATACGGTGTTCATCTGGCGTGTGTTTTTTAAGTAGTACTCGTAGAATGGGACGATATTTTGACTCTTTAATATCATTACACCACTGGCAAAGTAGTCTAGACCTAGCAAACGTTCTGGTTTTCAATGCTAACGTCAAAATACACTATCACCAACCTATAGAAAGGGACAAGCTTCACAAAGAGTCACATGGTTCTACGATATAAATCCTTCACCTAACACTTCCCAAATGGCAACAACACCACATGAATATAAGAAAAACTTAAAGATTGCAAATTACTGTAAAAGCCAGGCATTTGTATTTGTATGTGAAAACCAAGCACCGCGATGCGGCTAGAAGTTATTCCTTAATAAACCTCTTCTAAATATTTGCAGCTTGAAAAGGCTACCGGTTGTTCGATCTCCTCCTGCGGAACAATAATAAGTTTACAAGAGGGACTTCCAGGCTTCTCCTCAATCCGCTCATCTGAGGCCTTCTTGATTGTGCTTGCCATAATCTCCCACATCCTACTATGGGCCAGTTCCAATGGGCCAGGAGGATATCCTATACGAATTGACTGCAGTCGAGGGAACCAGTCTAACATTCCCCTACCGATTTTGCGAATATACGCCGACGAGCTTACATGCATGCTCGGCTTTCCAATCACGATATGCCGGAAGGCGACAAGGTTACCACGACCGAAATCCTTCTTACTATCGAAGACACTCGGCGTATCTATATATGAACCCCAAACCATGCTGATGTCACTGTAAAACAAAATGTCTACAGCAAAGTTCACATAGAGCATCCGGTCCATTCCTTGATGTTCGTAAAGGATTTCTGAGGGAATCGCATCGTATTTTTGAAGCGCAATCCTTCGAGATTCAACGCAGACGTGGAGGACAGATGGGAAATCCTGTTGATCGAGTATGAGATCGGAATAATGCGAAGACTCTGTGATCCAGAAAATGTTTGGAATCTCACATGCCTCCTCCCAAATCATCCTTTGGATTTCGAGAGGAAACTTGGAGAAGCGAGGGAATCCTTGGACTGACATGGTTGAAGAAGTGTCCGAAGACATAATTGTAGAGTACACTTGAGGAAAAAAAGTGCTTAGAAGCTTCGGAGAATTCGAATTGACAGGAAGATCGTACTGAATCTGTTTTGTCTTGGGTATGGGGAGATCTGCGCAGACTTTTAATTATGCGAATGATAACCTGTTCAGTCTCTGTTTATAGAACTAATCTTCGCTTCTGTAGGAATGCATCGTAATACCGAGGATTACTACAGAGGGGACAGTCTAGCTCGTCTCTATTACTGCCGATAACTGTTGTTTATGAGAACATACACTGTATTTCAGTATTCGGTATTTACTTTACTGCGGTGAGTCTTAGACTGCGAAAATGGGTACCGACCTATAGATGCCCCAACGCGGCAGTTACCCTCCCGACCCGATGGGTAGATTCGCAGCCTAGCAGTAGTGTTGTTCATTCGTGGGTAGAGATATACAGAAGCAATGCTAACTGTACACCAAATTTTACCCTGAAGAGCATCAGACTCTGTAATAAGGGACCGAACACAGCACGAATTCACAAAGGCAAAGTGGTATTGAACAAAGCCATGAAGAAGAGAAATACTTAGTTCTTGCCTAGGATCAATATATCAGTAGCTCATATTCTCCTTCTATTTTCTGTTGTTCTGGCTATACTGCTGGGCTGGTTCCTTGCAAGCTCGGCGAGTAACAGCACTGAAGAGAGTATATAGCAGTGAATCCGAGTAGCTGATTATCCATGAGATGTCTACAGTAACGTAACGTGTTAACACGTTACGTTACTAGGCTGCGGGAAGGGCCCTCTTGCTAGGTTCAGGGCCGGCAACCCACCATGATGAGAACTCATAGTATCGATGTGGTGCCTACTCACAACTTCGCGAAGCATAGTTGCTCAAATAGAACACAAAATCAGATGTAAGAAAAAAAGCAGCTTTTCATAAAGTACCATCCTCATCCTTGCCTGTGCAAGAGAGAGGGAACGCAAAATATCTAAGTATCAGAATAAGTATAAGTATACATCGCCATCCACGTGACCATCCACCCATTAATCACCACCTCAGCCCTTGATCTCCCAGAAATAATTTCAATTCTACCACATGTCGATGGTTTGTAGCCCAGAAGCAAGTGGCATCCGGAACACCCATAAAACAAGCCTGATTAGGAAGTAGTCCTTCCATCGAGGCGCCAAAATCCCATATTCCCGAGCCATACCTGAGCCCAAAGCAAGATCCTCAACCGATATCTGTCGTAGCAGTTTCTTGTCTGAGATGTCACCCCAAACCGGATCTCCTCATGAATGCGAGCCGAGCGAGACAAACCTGACGTCTGACCGCTCTTGATCATCTGGAGAAGGCTTTTGCCTTCGCAGATCTAAGTCTGATATGATCAACTATATCCCTGGGAGGGAACGCCACCGATCCACTCATCAATCTCCTCCTGCGTCCATACATTGAGTGTAGGTTTGAGTCGTTTGGCGGTGGAAGCGGTTTCGCCTAACACGCTGTTGAATAAGGCCGTGATGTCTTCAAATCTCTCGGTATCCTGTATATTTCTCTCCATAACTACGCGTTTTACCGCTGACAGGACAATACTACCAGCCACTATGTAGTAACGCATGATGCGGCGATAGGCAGATGAATTCGGGTGTCTGACTATAACACATTGCCAATCGACGTCGAATATATCAACCGGATCAGGATTGAATTTAAAAAGGAGTCCAACTCGACGACAACCACAAACCAAAACCGATAACCAGTGAGGATGGATCATAATATCATCATGGCAATTGATGTAGAGCTTTTGATCATTCGATGGATTACCCGCCAGAAGCTTGTACCTTTGGAGAGCTAATCGGCGAGATTGAGCGCATACGTGTAACACAGGTGGCACTTTGTAGTGGATTTTGCCCGGAATACGACCCCTCCCTGCAAGCATTTCCGTAACACACTCATCAAATGTTTTTTCAATTTCGATGACATTCGGAAACCTACAAACTTCCTCCCAAATCATGTCTTGAATTTCGGACGGTAGTGTAGGAAAGAGTGTAAAATCCCGAGGAGTGTTGCCATGCTTTCGAGAGTGCAGAATAGCAGACATGGTTGTAGATATTAGGCGGCGAAAATAACTTCCTTGATTCGGAGGGATTTGGACTGAAGTTTTCTGATCATTAATTAATTAGTACAGCACCAAAATGATTAAGGAAGATCAATGCGATCCATGGATAGTATGGACTAACATTGCTGAACGCACTCTTACTACGCCGAATAAACGGGTTGCTTGACTGAAGAAGATTTGGCAATAAGCAAACGGGGTCGAAAAAAAAAGTGTTGTTGGAGTCTAAGTTGCGGAGACGAAAGGTGGTAAAATGTTTTCTACTGTAAGCGGCTGCTGTAGTGCTGTAGTACGGCGGTGTTGAATGATACTGTATGGCGATGGTGAATAGGGCTGTGGTATTTTGTACGTCGGTGGTGAATATTGTTGACAACATCATGCGCACGCCCCTGCGTTGCATTTATGCAGCAACTTGAGTTACTGTATTTTGATGTTAATATATCTCAACGGCATCACCTATCAAATCCATAAATCCAAAATAAGTCGGAGCTGAAAGGCCAGACCGCTTATCTAGCAGACACGTTCGTGGAGATATAAACTGCCATCTTCGGATCTTCGGGCAAGCTGAGTACGCGGTTTTTAACACATACTTTCCTCATGTCAAATGCATAGGCGCAGAAATTGAACGTATATGCCACCTACACAAAGGCCGACAAGACAAAACGGTGCATGGTCGCTCTACTGTATCATCCGGCAACTGGAACTCCAACCAGCGGTTTCGTCCTCCCCAGCCCCTCCTTCCCATAATAATCCATCGGATAAACATCACCATTACTCTTCGCCCAATCCTCTTTCTGTCCCAGCACAATCAACGCCTCATATGGCGTAAGCAGTGGCCTCGGGAACGCATAACCCCAATCGATACTCAGCCGTGGACACGCTACTTGGACCCAGCATTCAACGTCGCTCATCATTGATAGTTTTCCAGGGAAGATCTCGCTCAGTAGTAGATTGATGTAGGGAATGCCTTGCTCTTCCAGTTTTCGCTCGATTATTGTCATTGTGTGGGGATTCCCTTGCCGGCCTAGAGATCCCAATATAAGACCCCATTTCTTCGCCGACTTCGCTGTTTCGATGGCGTCTCGTCTTAAAGTGTGCATCTCCTTGTGATCGTAGCTTTCTCGCGTTAGTTTCCGAGAGTAGGGGTCGTATCTATATGCTGGTATAGAGGGGTTATGAATCATTGCGCTTTCGAGATGGAACCGCCCATCGCCCAGATACAGTATGACATCGACATTTGTTGTTTCCAGTTTAGGTGACGTACATCCTAGGATCTCTCCTTTGCTTAGCGGAGCAATCTGCGGAATCAAAACATTATATCCTGCTTTCTCGAGTGGCGCCTTAACGCCATGTAAAGTCGCATTGAACTGAATTGTGCCAACCATCGCAATCGTCTTCCCAGATGTAAAGTTTCTCTCCAGCGTAGCTAGTAAATGTGTTGTATCTATGCTAATATCCACGAAAACATATAGCGTCTTAATCTTTGTAACTTCCACAGGAATCAGACACGAATGCGCATAGTGAACGAGAAGATCGCAACCCAACGCCCGCGCGGTATAGTCATCAATGCAACAAGCTCCATAAGTCACATCTCCCATGATGAGAGTCTCGATCCCGGGACAAAACTGTGTCAAGATATCCGAAATCGTAGTCGCGAAAAGGAGCAGCCCTTCCGGCATCTGCAACGCCACTTTCTTGGACCCATTTGTCCTTATCCTGTGGATTGTCTTGTGGATTTCGAAGGAGTAGTTGGAGGGGAGGAGAGCGATCGCCGCGTTGATGTCGGGATCGTTTAGGATTTCAGGAGGGACTTGATTCAGAGTTCGGATTCTGCGTGGTGTCGAGACTGTATTCCTATGTAAGCTGCTTTGGTAAAAAGGGAATAAAATTAAAGGCTTCATACCCTGGATTGTGCCGCTCTCCCCAGAGGTCGTACTTGTGCCATTCCGCGCTGCCGCCTCTGCTGCTTGTTTCCTACCTACAAATCGTTTCTTTGGCTGTCTTTGGGCCGCGGTCTCTTCGATGTTATTCTCCACATCCACTGCAACGCCGAGATCCACTTGGGCACGATCCTCTTCCATTTTGATGTTTAAGACTGCTGACTCGAAGATTTGTCGCGAAGCCGAAAGAAATGTTTTCGGAGGCGACTTTTCTCCCGCGAAAATTCTCGACCCCGCGATTTCACGTGATAACCCCGCATATCCGTTTTCGCCGTCACCCTCAATGTCAAACGCTGTCAACCCACATCAAACTAGGCTTTAAATTCCATGTATATTCAGCTGCTTTAAATTACAGATAGATGCTTCAGTGACAGAGGAACAAAGTTGTTGCGCCCTCCTTTGCAGGTCATTAGAGAAGTATCCTTCACAATGCGAACGAACGGTTCTTATCCATCAGGAATGTAACCAAAGATATGCATTTTGCATCTTATGCAAGTTGAGTTAGCTGGCTATCTAATTGCAATATCACTACTAAAACATGTATCTCTCCTCCCTCTCAGCCATTAAGCCACCATTATCCTGATTATCACTCATCTCATCTCACTTCATCTAACCCGACCCCTCACCAGCCAGTCCCATGGCCGTACTATTCAAACTAAAGACATACTTCGCCTCCAGCGTATACGCGCCATCCTCCGGGCCCCAGATCTGTTTTCTTCCCCACTCCGGCTGATTAATGCCATCGATCCAGTCTTCCACTTCCATCACCACGCATCCATACTGTTGGATGGTTCGCGGTCGGTCAGCTACATCGTGTAATCCTTGGGTGGATTTCAACGCCGTAGAGCCGTCCACGCCACCGCAGGAATAGACCTGGAATGCCTCTTGGTCGGTGTAGATGTCGACTTGGATGCCGGACCAGGCGGAGCGGAGACGTGCGACGGGCTCGTCGACCCAGTTGTAGGAGGTGGGGCGGTTGGTTATGTAACATGTGTCTGCGAGCGCGAAGAGGTTAGTAGAGTGTGGATGATGAATGGATGACACTTAAGAGATGTGGAACATACCATATCCTGTGCAGTTGTAACCGCAGTTTCCATGAATATCAGGGGCAGAGAAGTTAGCTCCAAGTTGCTTGGGTGCACTCCAAAAGTCGTTGACTGAGCCTGGTTGATTGGCTAAGATATCACCAGTTGGGATGAGAATATTATCCGTGCCAATGCGTTGGCCTCCGTATGGCAAGTAAAGGGAATGGTTCAAAGCTGTGGCCGTTTCGTTGTTGGCGAAGCCATCCAAATTCCAGTAAGTCTGCGACGATTAGTTCAGATAACCATGAGACATCATGACGGTCATCTTCTAGAAGTACTTACATGAGAGCTTAGCATGATCGGGGTCTTTTTCGTCGTAGCAAGAGCTATCATTCGGAACTCCCAGGTCATGTTACTCAACGTATAAGTAACATAGCTGACGACTTCTCCCGGGAACCCTTGGTCTCCATCTGGATCTACATTCACATATAAGTTAGAACAAGGTCTTTCTAGATCCTTTCTACTGCACAAGACCACGGTTCCAAGTAAAGAAACTACAACTTACCAGTCAAACTGAATGTAATCGAGCTCCCCGTATGCGCCACCACTGTCCAATTTCTCCAATCCCAGCCATCAGGACCTCCATGTAAAGTATCAACTCCCTGCGGGTTGTCCTTGGTCGGGTTCTCATTCGGCAAGACCTTATACTCTTCCCCATCGATCACGAAACTCGAGTTCTTGATACGGTTCGCATATCTTCCCGGAACGCCTCCGAAATGCGGATGCTGTTTGTCAACGGTATAATAAGAGGCATTGTCAAACCCAGCAACGATGTCACGCTCAATGCCGGAGGTGTCGTTGATGAAGAGGTTGGAGATCGACGCGCCGTAGGGGATGAAGGTTGCGTGGATGCCAGGCCCGTAGATGTGGTATTTGCCATGGGAGTCAGGGCCTGCAGAGGAGCCGGCGATGGTGCTGTTGCCCGCAACACCGGTGGGAGGGTCGGCGTTAGGGCCGGCGTAAGCGTGATGGCTGGGCGATTGAGCGGAGAGGAGGGATGGTAGGAGGGAGAGAACGGGAAGGTAGAGGGATTTCATCTTGAAGATTGTGGATTTGCTGAGTTTGGATGCGCTGATCGACTTGGAAAGAAGTAATGGGCTATGGTATTATCCAAAAAGATGCACCGGTAGCCTCACACAGAACTCAATTGGCCTCAAAGTATGCCTTCAGCAGCAATTCCCTTGTCTCAATTGCAGTAATCCCTCAATCTTGACTCCAAGAAAGAAAACAAGCAAACCAAAAAACCTTGGGGCAGCAAATGTATTTATGCTCTCCACCCCGTCGTACCTGCCCCGCACATTTCCCCCATCCTAGCTGCATATTGACAGGACACAGCAGCGTGCCTAGCTACCTAGTGAATGCCCGCAAGAAAACGGTATGGTACTACCAAACCAGGTTAGAAGCCGACTAGTCGTAACTGCGTAAGATTACCAGTCGATGCGGTGAACAGTGAACATGACCTCCTAACCCCAGTCTCTTTAATTACTAACTTCCCCGGAGTCAGTGTTATTTCCCCCGGGTTTGGTGATGCGAATGCGGGGTTTTATCCAAACGACGTATAATTCACTGACTGCTAGATGTTACAGCATGGTCACCACAGCACGCTGTGTCTGCCCTGCTCTCCAATCCACCTCACGCGTCCCATATTCTCCCTATACCCTCTCTCATACATAAAAACCGAAACCTACAAACATCTCAACACCAGTCAAAACGCACCTCAGAATCCACTGCACCGTCGGGAATCTTACCAAAAAGCTTCTTTTCCCTAATTCCCAACACCCTGTCCACTCCATTCACACCGTAAACAAAATGACGTCCCAACAGCCCCCTCCGATTGGCGCGTCTCCCACACCTTCCTGTTTCTGCGGCACAGCTACACTACATTAGTGAATGCGGGGTTAGACCAGGTTTAATTGACTTCTTCCCCGCGACCAATTTGCTTATAACGGTAATTCGGTTCTTTTGCGGTGTTATTATTCGTGCGCATATTCCCAGTCCCTTTCCAAGTCATCTGGAAAATAGTCTCACCGACGCATCTAATATCGAGAAGACCAAAAATACAGGAACGAGCAATTCATCGTATATGCAATATCCTGGTACACAGCTGCTCTCTTAAGATATATCCTTCATGATAGGTTACACTCTGCACAATCCCAGGGTTGTATAAATTATCACAAAAACAAGGCTGAGTGCGCAATGGAGTGCGCAATGCCATACTTTCTGTTATTCTTTCATTCTACTTCCACTCTCCACTAACGTTCTCTGATCATAATATCTACACGACGCTCATTACACAACAAAAAGGATTTCAATTGATATATTCACAATAGCAACGCTCTATTCTCTTCTCTTCTCTCCTCAGACCTACTCATGAACACCGCCCTTCCTAACAGCTCAACCCTTGACTCATGCATCGATCAAGTTTTCTTCCTGCTGTCCACCATTTGTCTTGTTCTCCTCGCTGTTGTCCTTGGTATCCTTGTTTCCAGCACGTCCCTTGCCCTTTCGATCAGCAGCAGATCGTTGGTAGAACTCCGCCAAAACCTTTTGTGGGATACGGTTGAGCAATTCCTTAGGGTAGATGCGAAGTAAGCTCCATGCTTGATCCAGGGACTCATAAATGGTTCTTGATTCGTAAGGAGATTGCGCAATGAAAGTACGCTCGAACTTCTCCAAGAATTCCAACGAAAGTTTGTCCTCAGACGACAAAGCCTCCTCACCAACGACTGCCTTCATGGATGCCGCATCACGACCAATAGCATATTTGGCATACAACTGGTTGGAGACGTCACCGTGATCCTTTCGTGTGTGTCCTTCTCCGATAGCAGACTTCATGAGACGAGAGAGTGATGGCAGAACGTTAATGGGCGGATAGATACCGCGATTGTCAAGTTGGCGATCGACGAAGATTTGCCCTTCGGTAATGTAACCAGTCAAATCGGGAATGGGGTGAGTAATATCGTCGTTAGGCATAGTCAAAATAGGGATTTGAGTGATGGATCCATTTCGTCCTGTAACACGACCGGCACGCTCGTAGATGGTGGACAAATCTGTGTACATGTAACCTGGGTATCCACGGCGACCGGGCACTTCTTCACGAGCTGCAGAAACCTCACGAAGAGCGTCGCAGTAAGCAGTCAAATCAGTAAGGATAACCAAAACGTGCTTCTCGAGTTGATAGGCATAATATTCGGCGGTTGTAAGAGCAAGACGAGGGGTAATGATACGTTCGATACTGTGAGCGGTCAGCCTTACTCGGGGGTCAGCGCGCATGGAATTCGTGCTTACGTAGGGTCGTTGGCCAAATTCAGGAACAGGGTCACACGTTCCAAACTTCCGTTCTCCTCAAAATCTCTAGTGAAGAAACGAGCAGTTTCCAAGTTAACACCCATAGCTGCGAAAACAATAGAAAAGTTCTCTTCATGTCCATCATGTGTGCCTTTGTTGGTGACTCCTTGTTTCTGGACCAAACCAGCTTGTCGACAAATTTGAGCAGCAATTTCGTTATGCGGTAAACCGGCGGCCGAGAAAATAGGAATCTTTTGTCCACGAGCAATGGAGTTCATGGTGTCAATAGCAGAAATACCGGTTGAGATCATTTCTTCGGGGTAAACCTAGCAACGGTAAGCATAGAACCAACATGCCAGCTTTTGCCAACCTTACTCGAGAATATGGGTTGATAGGACTTCCGTTGATGTCTAGGTACTCCTCGGCCAACACTTTTGGGCCCTTGTCAATTGCTCTTCCAGATCCATCGAAAATTCGACCTAACATGTCTTCGGAGACACCCAACTTCAAACTGTGTCCGGTAAACTCGACTTTGGTCTATATGCCTCGTCAGGTTCTGATCGCAGATATGCCACCTGTGTTTTCGTCATACCTTCTTCACATCGATACCAGGAGTTCCTTCAAAAACCTAACCGCCCTTTAGTATAAGATATTGGTTTGCTCAAATCTGCATTGCCCGTACCTGCACAACAGCTCGATCACCTGTAAAGTTGCAAATATCAGTCCCATCGTTCGCAGGCTTATATGGCACATTGGTTACGCACCTCTGGCTTCCAACACTTGACCGGACCTCTCTGTGCCATCGGGCAGAGTCAAACTAACAATCTCATTGTATCTAGGGAATTTGACCTAGAGCCCCGTAAGCACAATCCGACCGTAATTTTGTGCGTTCATCAAGCTCACATTCTCCAAGATGACCAAGGGACCGTTGATACCGCCGATGGTATTGTACCTAATCCTAGGTGTAACACTGTACGATGACGATTCTCTTGGATCGCCCATGGTTGCGGATTGTTAGATTATGAAAATGAAAAGACGGCTAGAGCTTTCCAATCGCAGGAAGCTTCAGGAGATGGTGGAAATGCTTTGCGAGGCGGAGAGCTTCGATGTTGGAGAGGTTGGAGAGCTTCAGTTGCTTTTGGTGGAGCGGAGCTTAGCTTGAATGTCGAGGCAATTGCGATAAGCGAAAACAAGGTAGAGCGTCGCATCACGTGTTTGGAAGCCCGCATTTTGGCTGCATGACTTCCAGCAAGTTAAACCGATTGGAGTTGTTCGATGAGTTATTAATTGATTTCATTGTGAAGAGTACTGGCGGGTAGGGTTTATCATCATCTCGAATTTATAGTGTTACTCATTACCTAGTCATATTTAACTTGCTTCCGGCACACGTTTTGCAATTCACCAAGATGAGCTATTCAGTAGACTAAGACCCAAATCCATACGCCTAAAATCCAACCAAACTATTGCCGCTGTCTGGCGCCTATTAGGGCCTTTCCAACACTACTGGAATTTGGCTTCCCTATCTCACCAGTAATCCATTGTCCAATATCGGCAAGGCCATTGATGTCAATACCAGTATGCATACCCATACTCTCCATCAAGTAGACCATATCCTCTGTAGCAACGTTTCCCGTTGCTCCAGGACTATAGGGACACCCACCGAGTCCACCTACACTACTATCGAATGTCCTAATTCCATGTTCCAAGCTGACAACTGTATTGACTAAGGCCTGTCCATAAGTATCATGAAAATGCATAGCTAAATCTTCATTTCTGACTCCTGCAGCTTGCATTGCACGTAGAAGTTCCAAAGTCCGTGGTGCTGTACCCATGCCTGTTGTATCACCAAGGTCAATCTCGTCAGCCCCCATTTCTAGGAGATCTGTTGCGATTTCTGCAACTCGTCGAGGATCTACCTCGTATCCCTCAAAAGGACACCCCAGCACAACAGATATGTATGCACGTACTCGCATACCAGCGTCTTTCGCACCCTGTATGACTTCTTTAAATCGCTCTAGCGAGGTTGCTATGCTGCAGTTGAGATTCTTTTGTGAAAATGACTCCGTCGCAGCAGCGAAAACAGACATCTCAATATATGGCTTGTTTGCGAGCGAATCTGTTGAAGCATTGTCCTTGTCATCTGCAGTGTCGGAGACGTAGTAGGTATGCGGGTTTTGACTTAGGATGCTCATCGCATTGTTCAGTCCTTTCGTATTTGGTGCGAGGAAGGAATATCGAATAGAGCTGTTTGATGGGTCTTGGTTCCTAAGGATGTGTTCCAGTATTTCGCTTGCATCTGCCATCTGCGGGCAATAGACGTCAGTCGCCATTGTGCTAAAAAAAAGAGAGAGCCGTCTTACCTGCGGAACCCATTTTGGAGAGACAAAAGAGCCAGCTTCGATATCTCTTAACCCGGTTTGCGCAAGCCGTTCAATCAAGTCTAGTTTCGTGGCTAACGGGATTATCGTTTTCTCATTTTGCAATCCATCCCGAGGACCAACTTCCACGATTCTGATGCGGTTGTCCGCATGTTGCTGAGGTTCATTCCGTTGACCTACCATAGAATCGGCGGCTGTCGCAAGGCATCGTAATTGCCGAAGCTGCAAGGCATAATTACGGCGCCGAAACACATGCCGTATCATCATTTCGATGGTTCATAACGTGGCCTCAATATCACTATGTTGGAATTCCGATGACCGAGCTTAGGATGCTGGGTTCTTTGCGGGGAAGAGCAGAGGAGAGTTCCAGAATGTCGGACCGATCTTTTTCCGGGTGGGACGATTCGAATTCATTGCCCGCCTCGCTTGAGTGCATGTCTTTCCTCTAAGTTTGAACTTCCTGGTCTCTGTGGACTGCATGAAAGTTGAACAAACCAATGGCATCTGGTAATGGGGAAATTCTGCCTAGGTAGTCTGCATTAGAAGGAATGTGAATGTGCTCGCCCTGCAGGCTGTATACTTGTAGAGTTCATATCAGGCCATCGTATCCAGCGCACCCGAGACCCAGTTTACTTTGCCAACCTTTTCAGATGTTTTGAAATTGGGGCATGTTGGGCCCTCGGTGCATGTTAGGACTCAGGGGAAATACCGAAGGTAGAGGGGACATTCTCGTGGGGTACGAAGCATTATATGGAGCGCAGCATTCACCGTACGAATCGTATCAGTCCGTCGGTAGAACGGGAGGAGGATATGGGATACAAGTATGTGGGAGAGTGACGATGACTCGTTTGATAGTCTCGACTCTCGACTCTCTACCCGAGTGCGTGTGCGTTGCGTTGCGTTGCGTTGCTGTGCTGGACCGTTGACCAATCCACGGATGGCAAGGGACGTGATAGGCTGACGGCTCGTGTTTAGCTGTCAGTAAAATACAAATTACAAAGTGCAAAACGGTTGCAAATTGCAGTGACTAATTGGGTCATTTTTGGCTAATTCACTCCGTAGGTAGCGTGGGTAGGTATCATCGAGCAATGTAGTGCAAGGGCGCCCATGGCCCATGGCCCTTGCAGTTGACAGTACCTGATACCTGATACCTGAAAGTCACAAACCCTAATATCAGTCGACACGAGGACTAAAAGGACTAAGGACTAACCATCAGATATTCGTTGGTGAACTCATCACATTGATACCGCTGCATTGCTTGCATTACTCACGTCCCGTCTAAAGTACTATGAGATATCACCCCTGATTCAGAGGCAGTCGATGATTGGCATTCCCATCCCGGATTGTTTAACTCAGACTTCCCGCGATAGGCCAGAGGTTTATATCCTCATAGTTTGAGATGATCAGATCAGATCTTATCACCCACCATCTAAGACAGATGATCTACTTTGTGTGCTCACTAACCTTGCCACCCACTACTCGCTGAGTCGTTGCAGACTCTAAACTCCAGACTACTGACTACTGACTACTGACTACTGACTACTGACTACTGACTACTGACTACTGACTACTGACTACTGACTACTGACTACTGACTGCTGACAGCTGCCTGCTGCCTGCTGACTACTGACCACAGACTGCAGCCGGCGCTGCATGGTAACCAACTGCAGTCGTCTTCCCGTACCGACCGGCACATTCCTTCGCTGCGCAATCAATCTCAATCTCGTACAGTCGTACTCGTGCACCTACTCGATCGGTGTCACCGCGCGCGGGGAACTGGATCCGCGGAGCCTCAGAGTGCTCAAAGCGAATCATGTCCATCGGCGACCTCTGAGCGTCCGAGGCCTGCTCAAAAAGCTTACACCATCATGGTACCACTTCCATAAAACTTCTCAAACCCCCTTCCAATCATTCCCTTTTCGTACCATGTCCCCGCCTTGCTTATCACACCTGCGAAATACGGTTGCATCGGTTTACCATCCAGCCATCTTTGGTACCAATTTTCCCATCAAGCTTAAGCTCAATCTCAATCCTTCCGCCACACTACCTAGGAATTTCCAAAAACCCGCAAAAGGCGAGCTCGGAAAAGTGGCACGCCGAAAAAGAAGAAAAAAACATAACAAAATTACCCCATTTGAGGAAGACATATGTCTGTATATAACATTTATTTCTCACGGATTGCGGAACACTAATTGTCCAGGATTTCAACCCACCTTTGCTTCAAGATCGTGTCCTTTCTTCCACCCGTCCGCCCTCTCCATACCTCTTCATACTTCTGCATATACAGACCCAACTATTTCCACAATCATCGTCCACGAAAGCTTCACATTTCATCCGCACGCGCCACCTAAAATATCATGTTCGACATCATCGTGACCAGCACCACGGTGCAGGAATTGGAAGTTGATCCTACGGTATACATTCCCTCCCTTCTGTTTTCCTTGTGGGAAGATTCGTCAATGACTTCACAAGTATCGGCGCTAATCTCATCTCAATGCAAGGCGGTTGATTTTGTGCACCCTGAAAGTCCGCCGGATTTCGATGACAAGCAGACGAGGACTTTTCATCAGTACAAAGAAGGAAGTACGTACTCAGTCATGTAAATCATGGTTCATTCGTGGAACCTTCGTGCTGACTGTTTCTTCCAATGCAGAATATTTATTGCCCAATGATCAGGTGAGGATGATTGTATAATGGGGATCGACCATTTCGCTGATATCTTGGTTCCACTTCAACAGCGTGAACTCAATAGACTAGGTAATTATTGTCCATTGATTTGATGTCTCAATGAATTTCGGTGCTGATTTGTTGTGTTAGATCACCAACTCGAATTACAACGAGTTGCGTTTGACGGGAAGATCTTCTTGGCGCCCATAGATCCTGACGCGGAAGCTGAGTACCACGTGCTTGATATTGGAACAGGCACAGGAAAATGGGCCGTCGAATTTGGTGAGTTGTATCCACTGCTAATGACCTCAGACATGATACTAATTGAACAAGCTACCGAGTATCCGAATTCCAAGGTTATCGGTACGGATCTCAGTTTGATGAATTACGAAAGGTATCATCACCATTCTCGACGGTTTCAGCGGAACTCGTACTAATCAATGCGCAGCAAGCCTGAGAACTGTGAATTCGTTGTGGCTGATGCAGAAGATCCATGGGAATTTCCTCATCAATTCGATTTCATCCACTTGAACGATTTATTCATGTGCTTTGAAGACCAGAAAGATATCTTTAGAAAAAGTTTTGAGGCCCTAGCTCCCGGCGGTTATACTCAGATATTGGATCCCATGTTGCCCCTCAGATCCATTGATGATACCTTGGACAACACATCGCTGCAGAAGTGGTTCAAAGCTTGTGTGAAAGCTGGCGAGATGGCCGGTAGGCCGTGGTTGAATGTAGCTTACTACAGAGAATGGATGGAAGACATTGGATTCGAGGACGTGACAGAAGTTATATATCACCTTCCGATCAACGATTGGCCACTTGGTTCCAAAGAGAAGGAAATCGGCATGATGCTACGGAAGGATTTGTCAGCATCTTTATCGTCGTTAAAATTGATCCTAACGCAGGGGCTGAAGTGGACCGAAGCAGACGTGGGGGAGCTGTTGAAGGGAGCAAAACATGATCTACGGAATAGGAATATACACGCCTACCTACCATTGTAAGTTGGAGAACGCTAAACGGCCCTCTAGACCTTGGCTGTATCGCTGCTAACAATAATCAGATATATCATATGGGGAAGAAAGCCCAGTAATTAATACGTTCTTTGTGTCCGTTCTCTTTGCTACTTAAAGCGCAAAAGCATAAGATACCTAATGCATTCTTTTCATTTGTACCATGTTACCATCGGCGCAGTCATGGCTATATACGGCTAGATTTGTGGAACAAGGCCTTGTGTTGCCCGTTCCTGTCCTACTATCATTGAACGTCAAAATAAACTTCATCCGTGTTCCATATGACAAGCAATAGTGTTGTCTGACAGCGTTAACGTGATATATCGACGTGCGACAATCTTCCGCTGTTGTGAGACCTCGAATCCGACATCACCTCTTACATGAAAGTGAGCAAGCTGCGCATATACAGCCACGAACGAGCTTACCAGCACAACGAGTGGGATTTCCGAGGCAAATTTGAAGCGAACCTCATCTTTCAGGACCTTTCTTGGATACGGAAACAAGAGGACTTGACGTCTGGCATTCATACCAGACGTGCCCGCTCCCGCTAGTCTTGGAGGGTCTATCTGGTACCTGATGCACGAAGAATTTTCTGGCAAGGATAGGGGAGGTTCAGAGAACAGTGCAGCTAGACTATACTAGCATGAGATATCCGAGAAAGAAATCGGGAACGTGAACGACCATGAGTGATGAGCCCACCTGCAGCCTGTAATGTAAGAGTTCGGAATGTGGACAGAGGCCGAAACGACATTGACATAAGACGTACATCAGCTCTCGCAAAAAAAATCTTATTCAAGTCCACCAGTTGATATACCAAATTCTAATCAGCAATGGTCAGGCTGAGCCTACGCCAAGCCAGAAAGAAGAAAAAGCGAAGAACATATGCACGCTATGCTAACCTTACGGAGCACCCAGGGGGGTTTTGGTCTCTGCACACCCTATTCTTGGTCTGATACTGTTCGCCATCTCAAAATTCAACAAATCAAGATATTAGTATTTAGTTAACTCAGATCTGTTGATCTGCTTCGAAAGTACCTTTGCGCTGTATTAAAAATTATTCTGGAAAGCGTTCGGAGTCGTTTGTCGACAAAGGCAAAATGAATCCTAAATTAGATTTTGATGTTGGGTGCGCAGAGACTCAACTCTACCGGGTGCGAAGGGAGGCCACTCTGGCGTTAAGAAGATCGACAACTGCGATTAGAAGTGCGAAGTTTGCTAGACGAATACGACCAGATTGACTGCGCGCGATAGTTAGAGAGTACTCTAGCAAATATTGTTGAGCATGGCGACGCTCGACGACAAAATTGATATAAATGGAAGAAAAGGGGATACTTCTGTCGAAGAGGGAAAGTGATTCTGCCGAGGTAATATGTATACTCAGACGGAGTACTTCGTAAACAGGCGTAAACCGCATGACCGCCAAGTGATTCTCCTCAATCGACCTTCCAAATGCGAGGCCGAAAATGCAATTAACAAGAAACAAGAAACACGCTCAACAGCATGAAGAGCCGTCGACTGTGCCGACGGGCAGCTCTTCATTTGTCTGGATGTCTATGTAGAGCCTGGCTCGGCCTTCGCGTTTGGACTTGACGCCGAGAGATCTTGCAGATGTTCTATATTAAATGATGACTTCGTTCCAGCTTCTATACCACCCGGACAACCCCACGGATTACTTCCGTATAGCTTCATGAAATCGAACAAGTCGATTACGACTTGACCCAGTCGATGCGTCTGGAAACGAAATGCCAATTATTGATTGGCTGCATCGCAGAGGGTTGACCTTCGCACGGACTTATACCACCCACACTTCGGCTTTGGCTTGCACGGTTGTAAGAACCCTTCCTATCTTCATCCATCCGACGCTTTCGAGATCTAACCTGCGGCAGCCATACTCTATCGAATGAAATTATACTGTTTACTTCCGGGAGATGGACCTTCCTCAGTTTCTCTACTGTGAACTAATGAAAGCCTACATGTAATTCGATATCTTGTCGTCGTCATAGATGGGCGAATTAAGACTTCTTTCAGCGTCATTGAACGCAAAAAACGCCCGAATCCACCCAAGACCACCACCTGAATCCTTCGCACGATCTGACGTCCATACATCTCCCCAACGTCTCATCATCAAACCTCCAAGATACAGCTCGATTTGAAGCTGGACGTCCGTAAACTACCAGGTCCACACAGGGATTAGTGCGACGCCATCATGTTTGCTAATCATCCTAACTCCCGCACTACAGGCCATAGCCTCCTCTCGCATCGCACTGTATCAGCAATATCCTCGTAGCTCAAACCGGACGGATCCTCAACGCGTACAGCCATGGAGCTATCAACTCGCTGTCGCTTCGCCCTTCATCGGACTTGCAGTAGAGCGAGGTGTGGAATTTTGTTTCACGCATTGAGACGGTGGCTAATTCCTTCCGTGGTCGCATCTGTTTTGGCTTTTCAGCCATTGGCGTTAGGGTTCATGATTTACTTAGCTGTCCTAAGGAGCATTTTGGTGCGAGATGTAAATGTATAAGAAAGGACGGTAGGTCTCGCAGGAGAATTCTTTTTTTCATTCATCAGCACTCTTCGCTTCGCCCTTCAAATCTCTATATATCCAAATAAATATTTTCATCTTTCTACAAAAAGCCATCAGTCAACATGGGATCCAACGGAACAAATGAATTCACCCAAGTGAATGGCCCTCTCGGCATTGAGAGCGCTAGCTTGAAGGGAAAGGTAGCTTTGGTTACCGGCTCAGGTACGATCTCTTACTTTTGGCTTTATTTTGGCGCACAGCGTGCCCTGTTGAAACTACTAACATATCCCCCCAGGACGTGGTATCGGTCGTGAGATGGCAATGGAGCTTGGTCGTCGTGGTGCAAAGGTGATTGTCAATTACGCCAACAGCGATGCCGCTGCTCAAGAGGTTGTGGATGGCATCAAGAAAGCAGGATCAGAGGCCGTTGCTCTGAAAGGAAACGTTTCCGTCGTCTCTGATATCATCAGCCTTTTCGACCAGGCCGTTAAGCAATGGGGAAAGCTCGATATCGTCTGCTCAAACTCTGGTGTCGTTACTTTCGGGCACATCAAGGATGTCACCGAGGAGGAGTACGACCGTGTCATGAACATCAACACCAGAGGTCAATTCTTCGTCGCCAGGGAAGCATACAAGCATCTCTCGGTCGGAGGTCGTTTGATCATGATGGGCTCAATCACTGGACAGGCTAAGGGTGTCCCAATGCACACTGTCTACTCCGGTAGCAAGGGTGCCATTGAAACTTTCGTACGATGCATGGCTATTGGTACGACCCAACCCCTTTCTTACGTGCCACAATCAATCACTAACACAACCTAGACTTCGGTGACAAGAAGATCACTGTCAACTGCATTGCGCCAGGTGGAATCAAGACAGACATGTACCATAAAGTCTGCAGAGAATATATCCCCAACGGTGCCAACCTCTCAGACGACCAAGTCGACGAGTATGCTGCTACATGGTCGCCCCTCCACAGAGTCGGTCTCCCAATCGATATTGCGAGAGTTGTATGCTTCTTGGCGTCGCAAGACGGCGAGTGGGTTAACGGAAAGGTCATCGGTATTGATGGTGCTGCTATGATGTAAGGTGCTGGAGAGTTCACGATGAACAGTTTCAAGGTCCTATGTGGGAGATGTAGGGATTGATACACGATGAATGCGGGGGAGGAAGGTGTAATGTTTGCATGGTGGATAGATTGTTTTAGTATAGCGAATCAAGGACTTCAAAAGCATCATCTATGATCTCAATATGTAACTTCGATGTCGTGCTAGTAACTATCATCGCTCGCATTACAACCAATATACTAACCGTTGTCCTCCCCCGCCAGAGAATGCTAGGCATCGAATTACAACAGCTAAAGAAAGAAGCAAAACTACATCACATCACGCATGCCGGCAGTAATAACTATCAGTATGGTTCATTTCAAATTTTTATAATATTCATTTTGTATGCCTTAAGCTATGTACTTCTCCCCGACCTTTTCATTATGTACAAACAAACCCCCACGGGTTCATGCTAGAGCTGGCTACCTCGCTGGCGGGCTCAGCCACACCAACACATTGTGGCTTGTAATACTGTATCTTGTTCCCCACACCTCCAACATCCTTTTCCTACAATCCTTCCCCCAATGAACGAAATCATGTAATCATCCGCAAAAGCAGTAATAAATTAGCATTATGTAAATCCTCCTCGCTACGCCGACTACTTCTTCTCTTGGATGATGACGAAGGGGAAGGTGAAGGTGAAGGGGAGGTGGTGAGGAGAGAGGGGTCTATTAATGGATTTTGGGTTTGGGTTTGGGTTTGTGAAGAGGAAGAAGAAAGTCCCCGATTGATTATCTCCCGGTAGGTTTCGGCTAGATCTTTCATTTTGGTTTTGTAGAAATCGAGAGAGGAGGAAGTGGGTTTGTGGAGATGGTGGGAGGGGAGCTCGATTGAGGAGGAGGAGGTGGTGGAGGAGG